>JAZHYW010008473.1:0-288842 GCA_037355805.1 Ixodes ricinus | reverse complement strand
TAGCGGCGAGATGTATTGGTGGCGCCCTCCTATGGTTTCCTCTCGTGACGTCATTACCTTGCGAACCACAAGTTCGATGGTGTTTGTAATTACCATGGTGGAAGCTTGAAACCATTGCGCTCTCAACGCAACACTGCCAACACCGTCAAAATTTAAATTCTTATATTCCTCTTACTTCCCGTCGATCAGACATCCTTTGCTGACGTCATAGTCAGCCTTCGGCCCAATCGCGGAAGGCCGACCACAGCGACGCTTTCTGATCGCGCACGTCGCCAATAGCAGAAGAACAAGTGGCGGTGTGGTTGCCAACTCGAAGAGCAAGAGCACCGCCCTGCGAATGCACGTTGTATTCCCAGCTCCGCGTAAGCGCAGCGTTGGTAATCCGGAACGGCCACCGGTCGCGTGGTGTAATCAGCTGTGTTCACAACAATAAGGGGAGGCGCCCGTCTGTCGTGCGCGTGTCCTTTTGTTCCTTGTTTATTTGCTCTCTGTTTGATAAGGGAAAACAAAAAATGAAAGACGTTTGCAATTCTCTGTAACGCCGAATTAGAGCGCAGCTCTTGAGGAGGAGGAAAAGGGGAGGGTACAGAGGGGAGGGTATGCCCCTCCTCCCCTCCGCACTCTCTTCTCCTGCTCCCTTCCCATTTGGAGGGAAAATGTTCGCTAAATTTTCTCCTAAATAAGCGGAAATGTTCCCACTATATTTAGCGGAGAAACTGAATTGGTGTTGAGGTCACGAGACGTAAATTTCCCCTCTAAATTTAGCGGGGAAATTTTCTAGCGTGAGCTACACTGGCCGAGGTTGAGCAGTTTCGCTACAGTAGTGGAAAAATAGCCGGCATCCAGGTGAGGCGCTTCGTGTAGAACCTACCAGGTAGCGCTGGTGTTCGATTCCGGAGCACTCCTGCCAGCGAAGTTCGCGCCAAGCGTAGCTGTTTTTGATCTTAGCGGTTCATTAGTGTGGCCTATGTATGCTTTATGGGTGTTTCAACGTCTATGAATTAATGTTTAATGCTTACTTGGGCAATGTAGTGAAAACCGGGGTAACCAGTCTTGCATGCTGGCGCGTAGCGGTGTGGATCCGTCTTCTTTCTCTTCGTTTTCATTGCTTAGCGACAAGACTCGAACCACTGTAATCACAATGCCAAGCCCTTGACATTCACGAAAACAAATCGCGAAAACGACCACAGACACCACAGGAACCATCTGAGAACGTACGCGACGCCATATCCCATGTTACAGTAGCCAAGTCCTCCGGATTTCGACAACAGCGCCACTCGCGGCAGTCTACACTTCTGGCTTCACACAGCCAATGGGTCGGCGCCGACGCTTTTTCCACTACCCCTATATTCTAGTTCACTGTAGTTTCGCGTGGCTCGCATAATGAGCCGTGCTCCGTGCTGCGCAAGCGCGAGGAGCAGTGACGTCACACGGCGCACAGCTGGCGGGGCGAACCGCCGTCGCCACGGGCTCCACCACCACCGCGCGCGCCTCACCGGTCTGCGCAAGCGCGAGGAGCCGTGACGTCACATGGCGCACAGCTGGCGTGCCAGAAGCCGCCGCCGCCGCGGGCCCCGCCACCACCGCGCGCGCCTCGCCGGTCTTCGCATTCCAAAGGAGTGACGTCATAGCCGCGGCAGACGCACTGGCGCCGCCGCGTGCCCAGCTGTGTGCCTTCGTTGCGCAGTAACCAAGTCTGACACTGCACCGGAGCTGCTTAATAGCGCCTCTCATTTTCTGCGCATAAGCTCACGCTGCGGATATCCTGGCATAGCCGAGCTAAGCCACCGCATTTTTTTTCCGCTAAATTTAAGGGGAAATGTTTTGCTAAACTTAGCGGAAAAATTTGGCGGGGAAACGTCCCATAATACAAAGCGCGGTTACGCCGACGCGGACGCCGACGGCGACGGCGACGCCGCCAAACCCGGAAGGGGCGCCTAAGAGCTGCTCTCAGACACATTTGACGTTCGTGTTTATACAGCGTAAGGTCGGTATGCCGTTAAAAAGCCTCTGACACGCAAATTTTTTTTTTGTTTTTGATGCTAGGCGTTGAATTGGCATATCAGGACATTACAAAAAAAATTGTTTCACTATAGAGTTGCATAGTAGTTTTTTTATAAAAAATAGAAATACGAGGCCCAATTCAAAGTTCCCGCCGTGCACTGTGACGTAACAGTGTACCGAAAGGTGTCGGGGCGGTCAGAAGGGAGGCATCGCCGGAAGTCACGTGAGTTGTGTCCCTCCTCGTGCTTACCGCGAGCGCGTGTAATATTTTTCTAAATTTTTTTGTTATTCTCCGCACCTCGACGAGCGATCCAAGCAGACAAGGTTTCTTTTATTTGATTTTCATCGCTTAATGTTGCTATAAAGGTAGAAGAAGATGAGTCAGTGAATTGACGTGATCAACTACAATGCCTAGAAGGTGCTGCGTGAGGGACTGTCCCGGTATTTCAGCAACTGAAAAAGAGATCACACTGCACGCATTTCCGAGAGACATACATCGGCCGCATATGTGCAACTAGTAAACAAGTTCTACTCATGTTCTAGACAAAATAGTACTTTGTGCTCGACGTTTACTTGTACTTGGTACACAAAGCCGTTCGTATTCTTTAGACGGCAGGCATCTTTAGCCTGGAGAGCATCCGATGATTCAACGACCTCGGTGTCTGAACCTTCAGCAATGCGATCGGGCGTGTCGTATGCTAGCAATCCCTAATTCCTGCGAGCGTTCTAAAAAATTTTTTTCAAAACTTCATAGCTTGTTTTGCGCCCAGTATAGCCCTGTATCATCGGACTGAAGGCATGCACTTGTACACTGGCTTGTACTCGCAACGCTTTCATCATTGACCTCCATCACGTCGATCCACTGACTCATCGTCCTCAAATTTTACAGCACGCAAACTAACCAACGGGGCAGCGATAAACAGCTAGTGGAACTGAAACTTCGTTTTCTACAATCGCTCGTACGAAGAGCAGAATAAAAAAAAATCTTAGGCGCGGTCGCGGAGAGCACGAGGAGTGAAACTCACGTGACTTCCGGTGAACCCACTTTTAGTGACGTAGGTCGATGCCTCCCTTCTGACCACCCCGACACCTTGCGGTACACTGTTACGTCACAGTGCACGGCGGGAACTTTGAATTGCGCCTCGTATTTCTATTTTTTATAAAGAAACTACGCAAGTCTATAGTGGAAAAAAATGTTTGTAAAGTCCTAATATGAACGCCTAGCATGAAAAGAAATTTTTTGGCGTGTCAGAGGTTTTTTAAAGTACTACGACACTGGCTTACGCCGTAGATGATAAATTTAGCCAGCGCTGTAGCACCCCTATCCTGGGGTCTCTAACGTGGACCACACAGTAGTTATAGACGACCGGAAGCCGGTACGATGCTCATCCAGATCGGAACGGGTAGTGGTTTGGATTTAACCCAGGATCCCTGGGTTTTGCAGCGCGGGCTTTCTCTCCACATGCTCTGAGTTGCGGTGCGCCAACACACTCAGCCACCGATTCCTCGTTTCGATAGACCTTTTACTGTTTATAAACATGAACTGTCACTTGCGTCCCAAGCGACTTCCGGTTGCTCCGTCTTCGCGAGCCTGTCGAGCTTGCTTATGTCACCAGTGCTAGAAACCATAAATACTGCACGGACAGCAAAGTAGGAGATTTAACGAGGGCCTTCGGCTGTATAATTTAAGATCTTGGAGGAGGCAAGTTGCTTTACAATGAATATACAAAAAATTTTAACAGATCTCGCGCTTCTTCGTTCTTTTGGCGTTCACCTGGAGTATTGGGGTTAAACATTTCATTCACACTTCAGGCAGCGGTAAGGTGGGATGTTTTCATTCTTTTTATGACCCAGAAGTTCTTCGGGCCGTCAAAGACCGGAGCACCACCTGGTGGCGCTTGTCATGAAAAGGGTCTTAATAAGTAATCAACAAACCTTTTGGTAAATTATTAAAGCACCAAGACCACACTGCGAGTGTAATTACACGCGCTGCACGTACTGGCGTCTGCATGCAATAGTAACTGTTCTAAAGTAAAAACGTAAAACAAATGGCATCTCGCACGTACGTTCGTCAACTCCTGATTTTGGTTATTTACTGGAATCTTTTATATGGGAAAGGTGAGCGCGTGTGGCACGTAGACTTACATTCCCGGTATCCTTGGTGACGCTCAAGTAATTTAGCAATAGGTCTAAACCAACTAGGGTCAGTGGATCCTCGGAAAGTAACGCATGCTCTCCGTATGGTCGCCATTTAGGTTCATGGAATCAGCAATTCCTTCTTGGCCTTTCTATGCCTGGTTAGCCGATCCGAATTTCCGGTGACAGGTTTTGCTAGCCACACGCCGGCGAAACATGGGCACATCCTCGGAACCGCCACCACACGCGGCTTCGGTGCTCGGCGACATCGAAAAAAATAATTTTCCCGTCTTGAAACACGCAATAAGAACAATATAATTTTAAGAGATGAGTGGAGATAAGAATAACTGATAAGTTGGCTGCATACAGAACGACTCTTGCGAGGCTTTGAAGATGCGAATGGACCCAAAATGGCGATTGCCATGGCAACAGAGGCTGATCAGCCAATCGCCTTACGACGTTTTTGTGGACTGTATCTTGAGTGCCTGTTTGTGCCCGGCTAGCAGGCACGAAAGTCAACGGCGCTACCGTTTCCCGGAATCCACTGACTTTAGTACCAACTGGTCCAGCTTTTTAAAGCTCCTGCCCCGATGGGGGACTGCTTGGCTAGACACAGCCGCATGTTCTCTTACGCTCTCATGAATGCATAAGCCTACATTTAAAACGACCGTGTGGGACGGTAGAGTATCATACAAAACGCCCGTGGCGCATTCTAAGCAACAGTTGTTGGGAATCTTTTTTGCAGGTTTAATTACTCGAGCCTCCATTAGCCAAAAACTTTCTGAACAAAAAAAAAAAATAAAAAAGGGGGGGGGGAAACAAGAAAATAAAAAAAACGTTTTCCAGGAGGATTAAGTTTTCCCGCACTTTTAGTTAATTCAACGGGCGTCAAAGTCGCCCATTAAGACTCTAAAAAAAAAAAAAACCTTGCGTGGCGAGTTTTGTGCATCTCATTATCGATCCACAGCAAATGAGGTTGCGGCATTTGGCTGAAGAACTAATTACGAAGGAAGAAGCGTGATTATCATGATAGGCCCACCCTGCGTGTCCTCCCAGAGACTACGATAAGACATGTAATGTATTGGCAGTTTGTCCTTAACAGGCGTTTGAATATTAGTTGGCTTTTGACCGATCTTGTTACCGAACAACGATAACCGGTATCGGCGCCTCCCGCTTCCCTTTCGCAACATGCTTTCAAGCGGAAACTCGAGGTTGTGCTGGACACCCAAAAAAAAAAACAATTTACTAACGCTCCCTGTAACTTTACTCAGTGATATATATGTTACGTTATAGGAGCTTACGTTTTAGCGGCATACAAGATTACCGAAACCTCTCGATATAAACAGTCGGGAAGAAATAACTGTTCGAATGCGTCACGCCTGTGGTTTTTAAGATGTCGATGACTTCACAATTTTACCGCCAGGCTTAATTCGTGCTTTTATAAGTTTTCTTAGGAGCTTGCTGAATTGTTTACTACAATTTTATCTGTAACTACGCATATGCGGCTGTCAATAGTTTAGTTGTGTTTATTATTACTTCTTTATTGGTGGCGCTTGAATGCGTGTGTTTTAGAATGGGCGTCCCGGCTTAAAGCTGGAGCGTTTTTTTTTCTTAGGCTGATTGTCTTTTATCTGTTATGAATTGTATAAATAAATATATAAATAAGTTGGTAAATATTAATATTATAAAAACTCATAAAATAGCTTCCAGGATACGCCAATAAATTAAAAGTTTGATTCTACCGCGCACCATGCACTTATCGTTGGAAGTGAAGAAAACCCTTTCTTAAGAATATATCGCTTCAATTGTCAACAGCTTCTTCAATAAAATTCTGGAATAGCTTAATCCTCCACTCGACCTTTTCAAAATTTTTTTTATCCTACCTCGAATAAATTGTACCCAGAAAAAAATCTATCATTTTGTTTAGATCCCCAGCAATATCTCGACTTCAAATTCCCAAGAAACGCGCCCAATTTTCTCACGGACGACGAAAAAAAATTCAGTGGTCATCTATAGCAAGGTTTTTGATCCTGGCGTAGCCTAAATCCTTCGTCATCCCTGTTAATCCCACGGAAACCGGAACCAGGCGGACGCCGCTTGAGGACGAGCTCTTCCTTTCGGCCGTCTTCTTGCACCTTTTGCTCATCGCATTTAGGATTTGTTGATTTATTTTATTCTTTGTATATGAAAGAACCGCGATGCCCCGCCCCAGCATCGATTGTTTTCGCGGCTCTTCTTTCACCATTGTACCGTCTAAGCCTAATCCTGTTAGCGCTGGCGGCGAAAAGGGAATGTTCAGAAAGAAACGATCAAGCTGAGGGGCAGAACAGACAAGTTTAAGGCTGGTTCGCACACTCGCCTTTGCTGACGACCGAGTTCTTGTGAAATCTCGCGACGAAAGAACGCACTAGCACGCTGGAGACGTCTATGACGTGACCCTGGAACTGCAATTCATTGGAGTGAAGGTTTTGCGTTACTTACGGGATCAACTGTACGTACTATCTATGAGAAATGGTCCTTCATAACATCGTAAACAGTTTTTCAAGCCAAAAAGAAAAAAAAAAAAATTATGAAGCTCGAAATAAAAAAATAAGATAGGCGGAAATCCCAAGCGTTCACGGCTACCCGATAGATAGCGCCAGTGCGTTCTCTCGTCGTAATTAGAGATCACAAGTTTTAATGCAATCTGTCGTAAGCAGTCGTAAGCGTGCAAAGCTGTCTTTATTCCTGGGTATTACGATTTTTTTATCCAGCATCTGAGGAGAAAAATGCTAGAAGGTCGTCCCCGCACCGCGGCCTCGCTTTCGCTACTAAAGGGTTCAAAATATATTTTAAAAAGCTTTGAAAATAAATTAAATATTTCTCCAGCAATAACAATTAAGCGTATGCAGATCGACTCGTTTGCCCCGTGTGGTTTTCATGTGGAATAGATTGATACTGTGTGGGCTGTTCTACGGTCTCTTAGAGTCTTTTGCTGTATGGAAATCCCGAGCCTACTTTTTTTCCGCCATGCATCGCGTTTCATTGCATGGTTCGGTATGATATGATAAAGTATGGTTTGATATATTATTGTACGGTATGGTACCATGTATGCTCTCACATGGAATGGTATGGTATGGTATGGTATGGTATGGTATGGTATGGTATGGTATGGTATGGTATAGTATGGTATAGTATGGTATGGTACAGTACGGTACGATATTGTATGGTAGGGTATGGTATGGTATGGTAGCGTATTGTACGTGGAACACGTACAAGCCAGTCCTTGAAATTTACAAAACGAGCGGACCAACGAAGATAAAAGCTCGACGTCATCAAACATTAAAACACACCACGGCTCCCAAAGGCCAAGCTGGTTTCCAGCAAGTGATGTCGGTAAAGTCAACATCTGTCAGCGACTATAAACGCAAGATTCCTTGCCGAAATTTTGTGCTTTTGTTTCCTTCTTGGAAGCCGACAGGCGTCGTCGAGGGAGCGGCGCGACACACTCTAACCTCTATCTCTCGGTTGGCCGCAAAAAAAAAAAGAAGAAGAAGAAGGAAGTGACAAAGCTGTCGATCGAAACGACCGTCACGCTATTCGCGAACCCCAACACTCGGCTTCACTTAGGGGTGTCCGAGCAAGCGATCGTATGTCAGTGAGTCGGATTTTCGTATATTGCTGCGGAGCTGTTTTTTTTTTTGTGTGTTTATTGCGTGTGCGTTTCCCCTTCTCAATCTTTTCGCGTTGTTTTGTCTTAGTTTATTTTTAACGCAAAAGTAGGGAAAGAACAAGGGACGCAGACTAGCATCAACAATTCAACATTATTATAAAACAATATCGAAACGACAGAATATAGAAGGTGACTGAATAAATATTGACGCTTGTTCACGTTCCCTCGCGCTTTTTGAAACATACCTATAGGCAACCTGCAATGCTGTTTGGTTTGGCGCTATGTAGCGACTGAAGCAGGAAACATTGGGTGTGCCTGGGAGTGGCGGCTGCATCGTTCAAACGCGAGCTACTACTCTGGTGGCGCCGCTTAGCCTGGTGTCTGAAGCAAGAAACACTGGGTAGGCCAGGAAGCCGGGATCGCGTAACATGCAAGTACGGCGGAGGCTACGGCCCTGGCGGGCCAAGCGGAACGTGACTACGTATTACAAGAGTGCGCTTTTACTGGGAAGAAGGCTCTTCGCTGCGTCATGCTCCAATATGTGTGCGTTGCGCTCGTATACGTAGCGCATATCGAAGCCGTCGGCACGCAATGTGGGGCTTCGGAACGCAAGCGTCCGGTGTTTAGCGTTCGCATTCGAACGCGTTCAACGAGTGTAGTGGAAACGAGGGCAGCTTTGCGCCTACCCACTAATAATAAACCTTTTTTTTTATTTTTAGAAGGGTTTGGCACATGCGCAGGCTTTCCTCTCGCAACGGCAAAAGCTTTAACTTCGGTTGGCCCTGGAAGAATGATTGCACTACCTGTCCTGCTTGTTTCGCGAGTCGGATCAGCCGCAGAGAAGGCAGGAAAGGTATCGCAGCTCCCATTCCATCTACCAACCGTAGTTGGAGTTTTAGCCCTTGGTGTCGTTTTTATGTGAAAAAAAGGCCATTCTAACCGGAGCTTGAGGTTCTGAAGTCAACGCACGGTCTCATCTCTTCCTCTCTCGCAGTTCCTGCCCGCAGAGAATAGAACAGAAGATAATAAAATAGTTTCAGCTGTAACGTGTATATTTGTACAAAATACATTAGCGAGCCGGCTAAATCCTCGAGGGCTTGTGCACCTGGCTCGTCAGGTGGCAGCACCAAACATTTAGCGGGCAACATACGCCATTTCAAAGCGATTACATTCAAACACTTTGAATGTAAGCAGAAAATTAATTTTCCCGATAAAACATCGCGAACCGCAACCAAGATGCGCCCAGGCAGACCAGGCAGACGCAACCCATCCAACATCGCAGCCGGTGAGGCGTCAGGTTAACGAGGACGTCAGGAAATAGGGGAGATATGAGCGTCTGTCTGGTTACGTCACTGACAGCGTAAGGAGCGAAGGACGTGGCTTTCTGATTGGTCCTTCGGCGTTCCTATCCCCTAATGCTGCAACCTAATTGGCTGATGAGCGATAATGACTGGACACGCCCTGCGTTTCTTGAGCTGCCGCGGTGACTGTCGACCTTTCCAACCATCGCCTTCGCGCGCGCTGCCATCTTTGTCGACTGCGCTGTGGAACGCGTTCTGAGCCTGCACAGTGGCTCTCTTCTACGAAATATACAACGAGCTAGAGGGGCTTAGAGCGATAAACTGGCAGACGAAAGGGATCCCCACCTGGCCGCCGCCATGCTGCACATTTTTGATCACTAGACACGTGACCTTATAGTTTTACGTCTAGATTTTAACGAAGTACCGGGCACAAGTATGTTTTTATTGGTCTTTAATAGCAATACCGACGAGATAAGTTTTTTTTTAGTTCAAATTGTGTTTTTTCTGACAGAAACTCGGCAAGCTTAGATAAGAGACGAAAAAAATCGCGCGGGCGCTTTACCGCAACCACTAGCCTTGTACCTGCTCCACGAGTGGTAGCTTTAGCGCACTACTGCGCTTCTCACGCGCTCAAAGTCTTTCCAAAAATTTCTGATTTAGGTGTTTTGAACGACGCTTAGCGAATTTCTAATTGGAACCATAAGACTATTTTCCTAGTTGAAAAGTGTATTAACAAATTTTAATTAATTAGCCGACTGATCTTTAAGATTAGCCCCATATACTACGTCCCCCTGGCCCCCACCTGAACAAACCGCATAAGTGTAACTTTCACAGCTTTGCTTTAAATAAATCTGTTAGGCTTAAAAAGAAACACCCTGTATATTTGTAATTATACTGTAAACGACTTAATTTTCGCGAGGACCTAATTTCGCGAATCGCCCTCACTTCGCGAAAAATAGGTCCCGCGAACAATTCCGGTAAAATGTAAATACATTGGAATCTATGTTGAGATCTCCCCGCATTGCGAAAATTAGAACCCGCGAAATATTTCAAAACTTCAGCTTTGATCTAAATTGCGAAATATTGAGCCCGCGAAAAATAAGTCGTTATATACAGGGTGTTTCAGAGAACGCAGGCCAAATCGCTCCTGCGAAACCAACTCATCGCAACGAAGAAAGGCTTGTGTCGTATTGGTACTGGGCCAGGGGCCCATTCAGGAAAATGATTAAAGTCTGGGATAATTTGTTAATTATTTTTGCGTAATTAACTTTTAATATTGTGTTTAAGGGCATGGTTTCACTTAGAAAATTGCTCAGCATCATCAAAAAACACTAAATCAACAAATTGCAGAACGATAGAAGGTACGCGCACCATTTTACGGCTTTCTGAGAAACCACACAAATTCGACAGGTTTTTAAGTTTCGGTTTGCAATCGGAGCGCCTCTCGGCCCCGATGGCATCGCGCCCCGTGGAGAAATAGTGCAACCAGCCTCTGCTGCGCTGTCCTCGCGCAACGCAGCAGAGGCTGATTGCACCATTTCTCCACAGGGCGCGGTGCCGTCGGGGCCGAGATTCGCTTCGATTGCAAACCGAAACTCAAAAACCCGTAGCATTTTTTTTTGTATTATTTTATTTATTTGAAATACTACTAACCCCATTCGGGGTTGTTGTAGGGTGGTACAGTTTGAAATATTACGAACAAAAAAAAAAGTATTCAACACACAATTTGCAGGTCAATATTCAACGCAAATATAGAAGTCAAGAATGAAAAATTAGTAAATAATTTCAATATAATAGATACATTGCACTTTTAAAAAATAGCATGCAATATTAGTTTACGATGAAATGTGGGAATCTACGTAATCGAGGAAGATTTCAATAGAAGAGGAATGAACAACATTTCCTTACAAAGCTTGCCATGGTTGTACCGTGTTAATCGTTTGCTTGTATGAATTAGATAATTTTATTTTGGCAGGTTAAAGTGATCGTTGGCTAATTCGTATAGAAATTTAAGTCTAGTCATTTTCGCTCTTTTTTTTTTTTTTTCTAGAGAGGAGAGACCCAGTTTTCTGCAAAGTTCAGAGGGAGAGACGTGCCTACTATACTTATTGCAAATAAACCTCGCTGCCATTCTCTGAACTCTTTCCACCTTATTGATGCCGGAGACTGTGTGAGGGAACCAGACGACGTTGGCGTACTCGAGCGTAGGACGTAGTAAAGTTTTGTAGGCTAGTACTTTAGTGGAAGAAGATGCAAATTTTAAAATTTGTACGGTTTTTCACAAAGCCGTAAAACGGTGCGCGTGCCTTCGATCGTTTTAAAATTTGTTGATTTAGTGTTTTTCAATGATGCTGAGCAATTTTTTCATTGAAACCGTGTCCTTAAACACAATATTAAAAACGTTAATTACGTAAAAATAATTAACAACTTGATTATCCAGGACTTTAATAATTTTCCTAAATATATAATGAAGAGCGGTCCCTGCTCGAAACGTCGTAATAAACTTCGTATTAGTAACTCCGACAGTACGCAACTTTGACTTATTACCTTTTCCCGGTCTATTGTTTTTATATTTACCTTACTTCACCTATATATATATATATATATATATATATATATATATATATATATATATAAATATACAGCCCTACAATTGAACATATTCACTTATTCGAGAATGCATCCCGATTCCTAAGTAAAAAATGTCTTTCTGTGGCTAGTTCTTTTTTTTCTTCTTAGTTGTTATTACACAAAAAAGTGGACAACAAGTTTTACATGCTTAAATATGTATCTGACTTAGGTTTTTACTTTTTTTTTCATATATTACTAGAGTGTGGTTTAGGCTTAAGCCCTTTCGTTAAACTCCTCATAAAGTGGGCCTTTTTTTTTCACACAATAAAAGTTGTTAAGAATTACGGCTGCTATTCATTTTAGCTTTCTCCAGAGACAATAAAACGAAGGCCGAAGACGTCATTTTGCTGGCCCTAACGAAGCCAGTATATATAAAGAAAGAGGCAAGTTTAGTGCACTCGCGATGAACCCTTTACGACAGCCATCATTCCTTTTATGGTACTGCACCAGGCGCAGGATCGGCGAGGAGTAGCTCCATCTCCGAAACTGTATCTGAATCGGCCCACGCAATGAGCGCATAAGGATGTCAGGGAGCTAGCTAGCTCCCTTCGGAGTCCGTCTAAAGAAACAAACTCAGAATGATGACGCATCCAAAAAGAACGTAAGAAAAAAGAAAGTCGCCCGCGTTTAATGTACGTTCCAAAAAGTACTTCGAGCAGTTGTGCGCGTGGCCAATAAAACGTTTACGCGGTGGAGCCTTAGGCAGCTCGGGAAGCAACCTACCGTAATAACTGGGCGACTTTAAAGTAACAAAGGTAGGAGGTTTAGATACTGTATTTTCAGATGCACTGCGTGTCAGAATGGTCGCCAACACGATATCCGTGCAGTTTTGTATTTTTTAAACAAAGTATTTACCGTCGTTCAACCTTACCGCTTATGTTGGTATTTCGATCAGGTCCTGTCCACTAATTTATCGAGCTTAATGGCAACTTTCCAAATATAAAAGCAAAAAAAATAAATTAAAACTAAATCGGTGGTGAATCGTTTTTCAGTGGTCTGAGTGGTCTTGAAATACGCAAGAAGAGCCACATAATTTTAAGAGATCTGGGGAAATAAGCGTGAGTGATAAGTTTATTGATTGCACAGTGCCAAAGACGCTGCGAGAGAGCAAGTTCTGTGCTTCTTGCGCAGGAGTTTCGGTGACGTGAGAACGACGCCGAGCAAAGATTGGCTTCTGATTAACAGCGACAGCTGGGTTGGCTCTCAATGCTAGGTGCCATTGAGGTCTACCCACTATTTTGTCTTTTCCAAATCAGCGGAATAAGAGTTTGGACGTTCTGACATCACTAGCTTCACAGCAACCCCCTGTGCAAGACAGCAGACGAACCTATGCTCCGCGTTGGCCGAGGAACCTTTTCAGTACGATGATGTTCAAGAGGGATCTTGGTATACGACTGGTTGGAATGACCCTTCCGAAGCTTCGAATATTTGAAAGGCTCAAAATGGCGATCGCCATGGCAACCGAGATCTACCAGTACATAACCTTGAGAGGTTTTGTCGTTTGTATGTCGGCATTTGTTTGTGTCCGGCTACCAGGCGGGAAGGCAGTACTTTTCGCTGGTAGCCGGACAGGACGCTACTTTTCCAGATCCAGCGACTTTACGCATAGCGAGACACTCAAGGAGTGTGTAAAGGATATGTGGAACGCTGCGTTTCTGCACAACAAACTCTTGGCCCTGTGTAAAACCCCGTTTTGCCTGCAAATAACTTTTTTTTTTTAAATTCAAAGATCAGAGCGCTAAGGGCGATCACTCCTTTATTTGCTAAAGAAAAACGCTTGAAAAAAAAATATTTTCATGCGACGCTATCATGACGAGTATCGCAATTTGAGTTTGTAATAAGAGAGTCGAGACTGATCATAACAGTTGCGACGTGCACTCTAAAAAAGATCCGTTCTTGAAAGGTTCTTCGAAGCCCCAAGGACTCTTTCAGCTCGTGAAGAACGGTCTCGCCTCAAGCATTATCACCGCCTGGGGTACTAAAAAGGCAACTGAGTGATAAAGAACCCCTGATAGTTCTTTTAAGACCAGGTTTTTGTTTAGAGTTTGTGTTTTCAGCGCCCCATGTTTCGCTTACAAAATTTACCGGATCTTTGGTTGAACCGGTTGAACCACAGCCCCCCTACAGCGACAGGAAAGCGCGTACAAATGTTCGGTCGATAATAAGCACTTGTTTCATCCCTCTCTCCGGCTTCGTCCCTGTATTTAGTGGTGCTGTTGCGATGTTTCGTCCCAAACATTAGGGAACGCGAGACCTCGATCGAGGCCGACTCCCGATAAAGCAGACGGTGTCCAGTCGCGTTCCGTGACCGACATGGAAACACACTTGGGGTCCACCTAAGATCAAGGAAAACAAACGAAGGCTAGCATATTAAACACTCGTCTGCTTCAGAATAAACATAATAAAGGAACACAGAAAAAAAATACCAAGCACATGTACAGGAGAACACACGCACACTCCCACGCGAACGCAAAGCCAAGGTTTGAGCACTCGCTGTTCGAGTCGCTCACTTATTTACAGCGCTGCCGACAGTATGCTCCCGATAGGTGGGCGTACGTTCCAGGGTTGCTTGTCTTGATTAGGGCTGAGATTCAGTTGGTGTCTTGTCGGAACAGTGCAGTTCGCTTGCGCTGTTTGAGGCATAGCGCGAAGAAACAGTTCTCTTGTTGAAGGAAAACAGTCTTTTTCTTTTCTCGTCTGGCGTACACTGTGATCTCTAACCTTGAAGCAAACTTAACAAATGTGTCTTCTTGCGTTCCTCGGGAGCCACTTTTGAATCCCAGATACGTTTTTTCTTTATATCTTTAAATGTCCTTTCCAGTACCGTTTACTTTAATATAAATAAAATAAAATAAAATAACAAAGTACGAGGTGTCCATGATTCCAAACAGTTTAAAGAGGAAATATAGTAAAACGAACAAAGAGTACAAACAGAAGTTCGTGTCGTTTTGAACATCTAATGTTTAAGAATGTGCGAATATTGGCTGGAATCGAATAGGACTGCGACATTCATAGCCTCCACAGTGCAAGGAAAAGCCACGACAACCGGTTTTATTTGCAATGTTGAAGGTAAAGAAACGATAGTGCACTATTTTATTAAAACCATTATTTTCATCCCCCTACTAAATGTCTTTTCATTCGAGTCATAAGAAAATCCGTCCTCTTCTAACGGCATTTTCTAGACTCCGGTTTGATTGAAAGCATTTTTGTGATATAAATATATTGATGGAAGACTAATATTAAACCTCTCTGCAGATTTATCTATGCGGATTTTTCAGGAACTTGCAGATTTGTCGGGAACGCCAAAACTCACGCAAACTAGCGTGTAGAAATTGATTGTCTGCAAGATGGCGCCAGGCGCACGCCTCAAGCCATAATTTGGATGTGCCATCGCCATCTGGAATCTCATCAGCCTCATCGATCATATGGAAGCGGAGCAGAACAGGGCTGCTCGATTTATCTATGTATGATGTTTCTGTTGGGTGGCACTTTAAAGAAATCGACTACATCTATCCTCTCCGTGGCTTCGCGGAGAACTCTCTTGATTCTGCTTCCTCTGTCAAATATATTATAATTGTACCGACCTTAAGAACTCTGCTCTTATCGCCTTCAGAGAGAATATCGTCTTGCCTAAACAAAGCTTGCATGACCAAAGGCATTTCCAGTTCTACTAACAATTTTAATCGATCATTTCTTCCTCAAGCCACCAACGACTGGAGCAGTTTACCACCACTCATTGTCTACATCACGAACACGGCTGATTTTGCTTCATGACTACAAATATATGATTTCTACTAGCATAGTATTTATTTTCATCCTTAGTATAATAAGTTTTCTTAGTTGTCTTTAGTGTTTTTGTTTTCGTATATAATTCTTTGTATAGTAAAGCATAGTACACTTAAACATACGATGAAATAAATAAACAGACAAATTCTTATTCCCACATTTGAGCAGCTCATTTCCTAAACTGCGGCGATTCTGTCCGCACACGTTTCTTTTCTGGGGCACATAATATGCCCTTGGCTCAGACCGGTACTAACGTCTTCTTAATAACTATCCACGTACTCTAAAGTATGATCTACGGATCCCAGCGCACAATATGTCGTGCTACGCTTTCATCAGCGGTCTAGCAGCAAACACGCTTTAGAATGAAAAGGAATTTGCCAGTCAGCGAGTATCGTCGCATGAAAACAAAGATGTATGATTATAACCTTTATTTTATTTTAAAAGAAGCAGCAAGTCATTGCTGCGATATTTTGAAAACAACTTATTCGCAGCTTTGTTCACGTAACTAAACCACGGTGAGCATGTTTCTTTCCTTCTTGCACGCAAATACACGAAACGTACTAAGAAATTGTCTTAGGTTTATTTATTTTTAAAGTAAAGTGAATATGTTATCTTTATCACAATATTCTAAATTCTGTTTCGCAAAACGGTTTTGCGAAATTAATGTGGGAGCAAAAAAACAACTCTATAAAAAACTTTTAAAAGGGAATAACAAAATATTAAAAAGAAAACAACGTACTGCAGTCGTTATATGACGTGCACTGCGCGACACTGTTAGCGCAAACACGACATCAGAGCTTTTTCGCGTTTTACTTGGACAGAATATTGACGCACATTAAACTTCGCCGCTGAAGTGCCTGCCCTCCATGGGGAATTTCCGCAAGACTAATACCTTTTATAACAATGGTTTATAAAAAAAAGTATATATATATATATATATATATATATATATATATATATATATATGTATATATATATATATATATACGTACTTTTACTTTATAATATTAAAAATGCCTCTAAAATTAAATGAACAAGTTTGGTCATCTTTCCAACACACCGGCGGAATCGAAAGGCCGCTCCGGGTGTCGGTCCGAAGACCTCACTAAATCATTCAATCGGTAGTAGCGACGGGAGGTGTGTACAAAGGGTAGGGACGTAATCAACGCGAGCCTATGACTCGCGCTTGCTGGTAATTCCTCGTTGAAAAGGAAAAATTGACCTTTTTCCGGTAAGGAGCGCCGTCTGGGGATTTGTCTTCAAACTACAAATGAGGGGCAGCCCAACTTGCCTCCACCCGTCAGAATACTTTGACATCGAGCTGTTGTGTTGATCTTCGTTGCCTTTTATGACCCATACCAGCGCATACTCAAACAAGAATGGCCAAAAAAGACGTAATACGCGCAATGATACGTGCTGAATATGTTCGTCGACCGCTACTTTGCCCTCCGAAAATGGCGGCAGCGGGAAGCAAGGCCAGGGGAGGGGGCGTACGCTTGCGCAGAAGCTCACTGGAAAAAGGTCCATTGCAAGCCCCAACCACGAAGGAGGTTCCACGGGTTACCCAGTCTTTACAGAGAGGGATAAAAACACGCCGCTTCCTTCAGTGTAGCGCGCGTGCGGCCCCGGACATCTAAGGGCATCACAGACTTGTTATCGCTCTATTTCGTGCGGCTAGGAGCCGCTTGCCCCTATAAAAGGGTGCAAGCTGCAGAGAACCACGCACCTTCTTAATAGGCTAGAGTCTCGTTCGTTATCGTAATTAACCAGACAAATCGCCCCACCAACTAAGAACGGCCATGCACCACCATCCACCATATGTGTGCATATATATATATATATATATATATATATATATATATATATATATATATATATATATATAACATATATAAGCAAAACATAGACCATATATCAACCCAACGGTCAAAATTTGGGAGCTGCGGCGATGATTCAATATGAAGAGGCGGATGTCACTCGACCCGCGATCCCACTGGGAAAAGTTTTTTTAGAAAGCGAGCAACAACCGGAAGGAGAGGGGAAAAAGCGAACACAGTATAAGAAATAAACAGACCGTTAGACACACCAAGAAACCGACCACTCGAACGGCATAAATCAGCCAACTTAACATATTCCCATTCTGCATTCTGGTCACTTCTGGCGGGATTGCAGGAAGAGCGGCCGCATTCTGTTGTTCCAAGTCGACGATTGATGGGTCAAAGGTGTTTACACTCCAACGCATTGTTTTTTGTTTAGTTTTTGTTTTGTGCGTGTGTGTTGTTTTGAATGCTTTTCACTAGTGTAAGCTCGTGTATGTTTCTGCTTGAGCGCTGGAAAGCTGTTTGGTTTACTTGAATTTTTGTTTCACCTTTGATGTGACGCATGTTGCAGCATGTACACTCTCTCACGATATGAGACGCCCCTTCGCCGAGCCATTTTCTTCGTCGGTGCTAACTGCAGTTTGGCCATAGGCCCTATATTCTTAAACGGGGAATAGAACAATGGTTTATTTCTTCACCCCAAACAACGAAGGCCTGACCAACACAAACCCAGCACAGCTACCTGAAACTGCCTCGTCGAATGAGTCTCCCATATTTTCGGAGACTGTACACTGTGTTGTGATGGACTCGGAAGAGAAATAGCACGGACTTGTGCACACAAATCAGAAAAATGCAGCACTCTAAGACAAGCCATTGCGTGTACTTTCCCACACAACACTCGGAGAGCCAATCACCGCAACTTACGGGGCAGCTCAGCGAATGACGATGCCGAAACATATGTTTACACCAAAAAACGCAGTCTGAGTTGTGACATTAAGCAATGCAAAACGTCACCCTTGCATTGCTTGATGTCACAACTCAGACTGCGGTTTTTTGGTATAAACATATGTTTCGGCATCGTCATTCGCTGAGCTGCCTCCGTAAGTTGCGCTGATTGGCTCTTCGAGTGTTGTGCGAGAAAGTACACGCACGGGCTTTTTTAGAGTGAGCTTCTCTCAACCCAAATATACATGTTTTTGTGGAAAGGTGACGACGTTTTCTTGCAAACAAATGATGCTGACAAAGTATCGTTAAAATACTTTCAAGAAGCGTTTCTTTGTTGTCTCTCTGGAAAAGCTCCGTGCCGTTTTTGAAGTACTCTCCAAGCATCGCTGACTGAATGTTCACTTGGTCTAACACGGCCGTACAAACCTAGTCATATAAGGACGACGAACAACAAAGAGTGCACACAAACGTGCTAAAACGCACGTTATTGTCAAGCGTAAAACACCAACAACCAGTCCAAAAACAATACCTTTGTGTACAAACGACGCATTGTCAAATGTCCTTAACGTTGATCATGTGTCGTCGAATTAAAGAACTAGATTTTTGTCGCACTATAGGGGGACTGGAAACAAACTAAAATGGTGATCGCTGTTCCACACTGGCTATACAAACCTTTACGGAGAAGCTCGCTTTCATTCCACGCAGTCGTAGCAACGGAACAATAAACCGTCCTATTCCTGTTTATCCAAGACCTCCATGTTGCTGCAGCGGAACACGGGGCTAAACTGTATTATGAACCCGTCATTTGGAATGCTCGTCGTACGAGTTGGGCCGCTCGATTGTGCCGAAGCTCGGAATTTATTATCGCGCGACAGTTCGAGTTCGTAACGTGCTCATTCTCCGGAGACTTCCGACCAAATATCTTCACCCTCCACCTTCCCTCGCCGGAGTTGCCCGTTTAAGCCCCAGCTGGAACTGTACCTGTCGGTTTTAGTAAACATATTTTTCTTCTTCTCCAGGTTGATTAGGATTAGGGAGCATTGCGCGCTATGCTAACACTCAACAGCCGCGGTCCCAGTGCTTTGTTTGATGGTGCATGTTCGATTGTCTCTCTCGCTGTTTTTATTCTGTCTGTGTCGCTTTATGCGTTGCTTCGTTTGTAGCGCGTTGTCTCTTAACGCCACGTCGTGTTGATGCGAATCCGGGAGGAAGAATGAGAAGAGCCGAGAACCATACACCTATAGCGTTAGACCAACTACGTTAAAGGCTTTTCAGCTCCATCAGAATAGACACCTTGCAAAATTTCACCAAGCAACACTGATGGCCACCATAATTTAGACGTCGCCTCATGCGCGAAGCATGCTATTGGGTCCGAGTTCACGCCGAGTACTTCAGAATCCCTCGTGTCGAACAATATTGCACCCGAGTATGCGCCAAGCGCTGACGCAGAACTCGCGCCCAATGCATGCTCAAAGTAAACACCTAAAAAGGGAGATCTATTAGGTCTGGAGAGCGGGCATTTTTGTAAAGGTCTATTAGATGTGCTGTTAATAAAAACAAATAAAAAAAACGGTCAGAGCGTTAGTTTGTTGGCTTCCGGTTGCTGGCTCCCGTTAACGGTCAGAGCGCATTGGGGGATAATACATGTATGTGCGCTCTCTGGTAATGGATTTGTAAAGGTTAGCGGACGTGATTAAGCCTAAATTACTGAGCTGATTGGAAATAGGTATATTTTAGTACTTGAGCGGCCCCTACGGTAACTTGCGGTCCAGGAAGGAGCGGGTCAATTGCTTCCATAAAATCTTCTAAACGCTTTCTGGCACAAGTTGGAACCCCCTTTCCCCTAATGTTCGTAACCAGTTGATTGGAGCGCCGCACTGCTTGGCGCGCTGCGGCTACTCCCTGAACTGTTTTGCGGAGACGAGAAGCAGAGTCTACAAGGGCGACGCTTTAATCAACTGATAACGAAGCTCGGAAGGGAGAGTGGGTTCCTCTGCCGCGTTGAAAGATTCACGAATTAATTAATCCATCGACACGCTTCTTGTGCCTCTCGCGATTATCTTCTTTGTCACCCATTCTAATTAAACGTTGTTCTGAAAGGGGTTATCCCTAGTGCGAGTGTTGAACGCATTAACAATTCACTTTTTGTATTTTTAACACTAAAAGTGCAAGTAGATAGCGCAACGTTCTAATGCGCCCGAAAGGGTAATTAGATTAGTTGTCAAACAATTAGTGCGAAAATGCAATAAGTGAGATAAACATTCTTTCAAAGAATAAAAGTGCTTTGCTATACTACATTTCACATGAAGTTTGACCGCAGCCAAGACTACAATTCAACAGAGCCAATCAAGCAGTGTCAATCATTCAGGGACATTTTGTAGACCACACACAAGAGGTTTTCTCCGTTCACCCCTAAGCTGAGACTGCAGTCAATGCTAGAAGCGCGCGAGCACGAGGTCGAGGCTTTGAAACGTCCCTCCGCAGAACGAGCCTTCGGTCTATAAGCACGTCTCAAAGCCAGGAGCGAGGGCTAGCTCGCGCTTGTAGCTTTGGCTGTAGTCTCAGCTTGAGGTAGAGCGAAGTAGGGTGGCAGCTAGGCGCGGATTTAGCAGGCGCCCGCAGAGACCCCGCAATGCACAGCGTACGATCTACGAAAAGTTCCCTGTATCAACGTCTCTGTCCTTACCTTAGGTGTCACTTTGCAGAATTACTCGCGAGTTTTACCACGTCAACCTGCAGAATTTCGTCATACCTTTCGTTTATTAGGTTCAAATTGCAACTTTATTTTGTCGTATGGAACTGTAACGGACGCAAGAGCCAAGCGATGTTAGGAAGCGTTCAGAAGTGCTTCTTTTAAAAGACTTTTAATCGTTTCATTGGACGCATTTCTTTTTTTAATATATAAAACTTTCGTAATAATGCAGTTGTCCTACTTCGAATTTAAGACATTTTGAGCGGGATTTGATATTTTTGGTTTTAATAAATGCCTTCATGGAATAATTGATAACCCTCATCTCAGCTCAACTATTTATGTTGATGTTCTGAGAAAGCTTCTTTTGCGAGCTTCTCCGACTTGCTTTGGTAATCAATTTATCACAATTCGCCCCATGACTCGCATACAACACCTGTGAACAGTTTGGTGCAGCGGATGTTGACGTTTGTAAATAACTTTTTGTAGCATTAGAGTTTTTTTTATAATTATTTCCAATCGACCAATTGACCTCTTGCGCATCATTACCAATGCAAGAGCGACTGACGAGCAAGTTAAATAAATGAATAAACGAAGGAATTAGTTAAAAATAATATAAAAATGCAACACTAACAGATATTAAAACATAAGTCGATAAGAAAACGGCTTGCAGGGCAGGAAAAATACCTACGCTTGATGTTTTCGTGTGCGGTTTTAAATAATCTAAGAGGAATGAAGAAAAAGCCTTATTACCAAACTATCTGTAAAGTCGCGTAGATCATTCGATGAAAATCAAAGAAATATTCTGTAGCAGCAACTACAAGAAATATTAATTTTTCAATGGCCCACTCACCGAGGGGAATGCGTTGTCCCATTCCGCCATTATAAATATTAACATTAGATCGCTTCTTTCGGAAGATGATTAAGACTTCTAACTTGCTTGCCTTTTTTTCTTTTACTTGATTTTATAAATTTACCAGTTCATGTTTAAGAAACAAGCTTTTTTAATACTAGACTGTACGCGGTGTAATTAATGAATAAGCATTATTTAACAAATAACCATTAATGAATAAAATTCTAGACGTCTTTTTTTTAGGTTGCCTCGCGCAACGTGGTATTGTTTATGAAGGCAGAAATTTCTACACTCGAGCGAAGAGCGGACGCAAGAGCGGACGCAAGAAAAAAAAAGAAAAAAAGTCATGAGCCATCTTATTCTCTGAAGGTGGATGACCAACGAAGCTGTTTAGCACACGACACAGACGTGACGCAGAATTTTGAACAAAGCTACGAACACATTTATTATCTTGATCGGTGGTCATCGTGACACACATTTATTGTTGTCTTGATCGGTGGTCATTATTTCACGTGGATGACTATCGCCGCCCCGAGGAGCCGGAGGAAACTAGACACGCGCGACGGGACCGCCACCCGGCGGAAAGTAGACACGCGCGACGGGACCGCCACCCCGGGAGAGCGGAAGGAAAGGAAACTAGGCACGCAAGTGCTTGGAACGGCGACGAAGAGAGGGCAGTGCGAGCGTCGACATGGCCGCTGCATCCTATCCTTCCTCTTTCCTTTTTTCGGCCAAATAATAAACGTTTTACTGACTGACTGACTGACGCGGGTCGCACAGCGACAAGTCTTTGAAAAACCTTTATTATCTACCTGAGAGTCTACTGATCTTAAAAATGGTGCCTATTGGTGGTAACTAATCTACTCAATAGACATATTGCTTGATTACCCGAGCATCAAGGAGAATGCAGGGAACGGTGTTCCACACGCCGCACATGCCGGCGTCTGCAGCAGCATAGCCTCCTCTATACTAACAAAGCCTGGCAGTTCGATGACGGAACCATAGGGCGCCGGGTCGCAGATTTGGAGCGCGAGGATCTGGCAGCAGAGAACATTTCTCGGGGAACTTGGTATTCAGCGCACAGCTTTTGCAGCGGCGAGGACCCGTAACATGGTTTTCAAACCCGACGAGAAAAGAGGCAGTAGCGCGAGGAACGCGAGGAGCACGAGCGGACATTCCATTGCTCGGGACAAGTGTGGTTCGGCGTCTCGCCGCAGCAGGGGCGCCCGTTTCGATGACTCTTGTTTGCCGCTCTACCTTTTCACTTTCGGCGGTCGCGTCTCGGGGCGATCTGCCAGGGCTTTGTCAGTATAGAGGAGGCTATGGCAGCAGTAACTGTTCTAACGCAAAAACCTAAAGCAAATGGCATCTTTCACGCGCGTTCGTCAACGCTTTATTTCTGGTATTTACTTCGAATCTTTTATACGGGTAAGGCGTGCGCCTGCGGCGTGCGCGGCGGTGCGAGCGTAGAGTTTTTGTTGACGCACAGGAAAAATCCACAGAACCCTAGCCTGAAACAGCTTCGCTGTAAAAAGAGTGGAGTAAATATCCACTTCGTCACGTTTTCCGTCGACCGTGCCCCGCGACGGCAGAGCGCTCGCCGGTGCAATCCCCAAAAAGTGCTCTTCTGAAATCACCGTCGGGCAGAAGTTATTCCGGACTGACTTCGGGCCGTTAGCCAACTAGTATACGGCACTGGAGCCATAAGGTCGTCGTAGCGGGTGGACGGCGACAGCAAACGCACGCCGAGTTTTCAGTAAAAACGTTAAAGACTACGGATAGTTTCAAGCCGCAGTCACACTGAATTCATGCGTCATACAAAAGACACGGAGTTTATCTGCAGACATGAAGACAAATGAATCTGCGGATATGCCTCAAGCACGTTTGAATTGCTTCTTACATTTCTTCGGCGAGATCTGACATTTTGTATAGTTGATCTTGATTAATAAAGATTGTTGTTATTATTATTATTATTATTATTATTATATATGTATTATTATTACTATTATACATGATGATGATGCTGATGATAATGAGTGCTTCAAAAGATCACTCTGCAGATGGTTGAAAAAAACCCGGGGCTGCGGGTAAACGACACAACACTAAAAAGTTTCGTGAAATTTCTCTAACATCAAAGCGTTAGCCAGCAGGTTTAATGTTGGCACTGCCTTTTCTACAGATTATAGATTGAGCCGTTTGACCCCTTTTGCCTCGACTGTTTCAGGTTGCGCGATAACACACAGAGAAAGGGATGTGGAATGTTCGTCGGGTGTCATTTACAAGATACCTTTTGATTGCTGGCCTTTGTTATATTGGACAAACTAAACGGTGTATAAATGAGCGGTTGACGGAGCACAAACGTTGTATAAAGAAAAAAGACCCGTACTCTGAAGTGTCAAAACATCTGATCGAATGTAGGAACTGTGTACCATTGTGGCATTTAACTTCAGTAGAGTTGCGGGAAAAAGATGACCACAAGCGGTTGATAAAAGAGTCGTTAACAATATTAGGTCACGGGAACGCAGTTAATAAGCCGTCGTTTGGGTTAGACAACGAACTTCGCCGTTTTCTTAGGCTGTGAAAAGTTCTGACCTTCAAGGTTTATGTCTGTAGGTTTTCGGGTAGAGGGAACAATGGGTCGTTCTTTTTCTTCTATCTATTAGATGCGACAGCATTCTTAGACGCCCGTTTCCGGCCTGAGCGGCGTCGCCGTCGGCGTCGCCGTTGGCGTCGGCGTCGCCGTCGGCGTAACCGCAAGGTCACGTGACCCCCAGTGGTCACGTGACCCCCTAGATCACGTGACCCCAGGTCACGTGACCCCCAGGCCACGTGACCCCCTAGACCACGTGGCCCCAGGCCACGTGGCCCCCGGTCACGTGACCCCCTAGGCCCCAGGTCACGTGACCACGTGGCCCCCTAGACCACGTGGCCTGGGGCCACGTGGCCCCCGGTCACGTGACCCCCTAGGCCCCAGGTCACGTGACCGGGGACCCTAGACCCCCTAGGCCCTAGACCACGTGGCCCCGGGTCACGTGACCCCCTAGGCCACGTGGCCCCTCAGGCCACGTGGCCCCAGGCCACGTGGCCCCCGGTCACGTGACTCCCTAGGCCACGTGACCTGGAGGTACTAGGGTCACGTGACTCCTCCAGCTCTTAGGCGACCGCTTCAGGCCCAGTGGCAAAGAGGACAGCAATAGGGTGGAGGAGGAGGGGGAGGTGAGAGGAGGAGGAGGCAAGGGGATGAGGTTGAAGGATGAGGAGGAGGTGAAGGAGAAGGAGGGGTGGAGGGGAGGATAAGGGAGGAGGAGTAGCAGGCAGGATAACGAGGGAGGAGGAGGGAGCAGGGGTATACCCTCCCCTCAGTACCCTTCCGTCCTCCTCCTCAAGAGCTGCGCTCCAATCCGGCGTTACAGGGAGTTGTAAACGGCTTCTCATTTTTGTATGTGTGTTACTGTGCTTGGGGTTATCAGTGTGTTTGGCGGTCGGGAAGCGGGGGGGTCAGAGATAAGAGAAGTGCATGACGCAGAGTCCGTTGTCATTGTTGTTTTGTCAGAGGTCACGTTGGTGGAAAGTAGCATTCTTTGGGGTTCTCACCCTCTCCCCTTTTTTTTCTTTGTATCGAAGTGCCTATATAGCAGGTTTCGGAAAATAAAAATTTCAGCTGTGTTAGAGACTTTTTAGTGTTGTGTCGTTTACCCGCAGTCTCGGGGTTTTTTCAACCATGTGCAATGTACACCAGCTCGTTTGCGCCCTTACATTTTGTTCATCTCTGCAGAGTTTCTTTTGTATAATAATAATTGTGGTTATATGGATATTTGTACAGCGAGTCGTTGGTCAGCCATTTTAAAGTTGCGACGAGTCACTCGCTGTAGATGAGCAATTTAGCAAGAGCTGTACAACCGCTAGCCTGGGGTCTTTGACGTGCACCACGCAGTGGTGATACACGACCGCACGCCGGTACGATTGCATGATGTATTACGCCCGAGTTCAGCTAAAGTCACTGGATCGTAAGAAAGCAGCGCCAAGCTCCCGTATGGCCGCCATTCTTTGGTTCATTAAATGAGCAGTTTCTTCTTGAGCTCTTCCTATTGGTGAGCCTATCTATAAATTCGTTGGTGACAGCTGGATAGCTTTATAGGGGGTATTAACGGCGGCCACAGCTGTGTGCGCGAATGCTGAGAGCGTGCTGATGGCGAGCTTCCAGAATTTTTTCTCAACGTGCATTCCACATTTTCAAGATTGCCGGTCTTAGCAGCCTATTAATACGAGCTCGATCTTAGCGTGCGTTTTAAACAGCGCCCTCAAATATGGCGCCCAGTGTTCGCATACCGAGATTTTGATATCCACACACCGGCGAAATAGGCGTACACCTTCGTACCACCGTCGGTGTTTGAAAGCATTAAAAAAAATTCCTCTTTTGAAATACGAAATATCAATATTATTGTAGGATATCTCGGGAGAAAGGAATGATTGATAAGTGGATTGCGTACACAGTGCTAAAGCCGCTTATACTGGCGAAGAACGCTTTCAGTACGATGATGGTTTATAATGACTTTGGCAAGACTGGTTAAGAACGACACTTTGAAAGCTTCGAAGATTTCAATGGACCGAAATGGCGATTGCCATAGCAACTGGGACCGATCAGCCAATCACTTTGGGGGATTTCTTCCTGTGTATGTGAGTATCTGTTTGTGTCCGGCTGGGAGGCAGGGAAGGCAATGGCGCTCCTTTCCCGGGATCTCGAGCAAACAAACAGAAACACATGTTTTTGTTTATTTGCTCGAGATCCTGGGAAAGGAGCGCCAGTATACATGGGTTGCACGTGACGTCATATCCTTCCTTCTTTTCTGGTGGCCAGAGCCTGCTGTTATACTTCGTTTCACCTTGTAATGCGAGCGAAGGCATAGCTTGAGGCGCGAGCACGGAAGGCTCCGTGCCTTTAGGCTTTGCTCGAGCGCGCGAGCTGGGCAGAAACGCAAAAAGCGCTGGTCTCGCGCTTCGGGCTTTGGCTTCGCTCGCAGATAAAAGTGAAACGAAGCTATAATGAAGCTCGTTAGCTCACTTGCTTCCGCTCGCTCGCGACCCTCGTGTACTGCTCGTAGAATATGCACAGTAAAGGCTACGCTCGAGGAAGTTCGGCCACCAGAAGAGGAGGACCAAATTACGTCAATGCAACCTATGCATAAAGGAGCGCCAGTCTCACGTGCTTGAGACCTGTCGGTTGTTTCTGTACAGAAACAACCGACAGGTCTCAAGCACGTCAGCACGCACGCGAAGCTATATCTTTTGCAGGCTTTCAGTCCTTCCGTACTCGTGGAGTAACCACGAGTGATTGCAAGCCTGGCAAATATAACTTTTTTAATGTTTACAAAATCACAGTCCCGCGTGCGGTCTTCACAGCTCCGCACGTGCGTGTTCGTCGCTTCGGAAAGCGAGAAAGCATGCGCCATACACACGAACAGTCAAGATGGCACCGGCCACAAGCTCTTTAATGCGAATAGCATTCTTTGGATACTTCACGCACTTTTCGTCTATGTATCTATCTATCTATCTATCTATATATCTATCTGGCTATCTAACCTCTTACGCCGCGGGTCGATAAATAAATAAAAAAGACCGGCGCCGGCTGGGATTCGAACTGTTGACCCTTTGATCAGCAGGCAGACGCGCTAACCACAGAGCTATGAAGGCAGTCATTCACCGCACTCTAAACATTTGTTTATATCTTTACCATAGGACGCGCTTTGCAGCGCTGTCACAGCTACCGGTGCGCGCGCGTTCCATGCACGAGGGCTAGCTCATCCCTCTCCCGCGCTCACCCTCTCCCTCTAGCTCACCCTCTCCTGCGCTCGGGAGACCTCTGAGCTCAGCCTCACGAGAGCGGAATGAGCCCTCGTGCATGGAACGCGCGCGCACCGGTAGCTGTGACAGCGCTGTAAGCGCGTCCTATGGTAAAGATATAAACAACCGTTTAGAGTACCGTTGGTTGAGACTAGCTGAGACGCCAGAAAGTCTGGTCGGTACCATTTTGAGTGTTTGTGCGTATGGCGCGTGCTTTGCTCGCCTTCCTAAGTGACACAAACGCACGTGCTGGGCTGCGGAGATCGTGCGCAGGGCTGTGAAAGTGTCAACAAATTTAGAATCGCCTCAAGAGTGGGCTGGCGTATCCAGAGTGTGCCGGCCACCTGACGAACGCGCAAAACTCCGCACCGTTTGATGCTATTCGCATTAACGTAGATAATCATTCCCAAAGGATGGGTTCTGCTGATTTTGGAAAGGTCTATAATTTTGCGTGCATGGTGCACATGTTTGAGACTTGTCGGTGTCGATTGTGTCTGTTTGTCGCTCTACTGGGGAAGAAATCGAACCATAGGGGACGCTGCATCGAGCTTGTTGTCCCCACAGCCCGGTGTTTACCAACACAGCATAAAGAAATGGAACATCGCTTAGCACGGTCTGGGCACGAGCGCTTCGGACTGACTATACTCTGTTTCACCTTGTGTTGTACCGCAGGAAAGGCTAGAAGCGCGAGCGCCTTGTTTTAGGGCACATCTCGGCGGCGCAAGCTCTCGTGCAAAGGGCAACTGCCAACGCTATGCGCTCGCGCTTCTAGCTTCCGCTGCGGTACAACATAAGGTGAAACGGAGTATAGTGCGATACTCCACACGCAGAGCGGCCTCGACTCGTCATCTTCGATTTCTCATATCAAAAACAAACAAGAAAATACGGTTTACTTTATTAAGTCACCACAGCTGAAGCGTAACGCTTACGCTCATCAGCACGGATAACCACGAGTTCAGCGCATGTGCAGCAATAGCCTTGCTGAAATGGAGCGAGGTATAAACTCTGACTTTCGATACTTCCAGCGTACGTATACTAGCGTCAGCATCAGAAGCTACTGGCGCGAGCGCGTGGCTTCATTTATGGTTTTGTTTGCGCGAGAACGCGTGCAAATGATCAACGAGTTCAAGCCCCATGCTCGCGCCAGTAGCTTTGACAACGTTGCACACTAAGTATGAAACAGAGTATAGGGTGCCTACATGTCTTCTCTCTCAGGGTGAAGACATCCATTGTTGTCCTGAATGAGCCAGCGCGTGACGCTCTCGCGCACTTGAATTTTCAGAAAATCACTTATAACTATTGAATAAGGTATCGGATCAGGCTGAAACTTTGGCATCTGGTTGTGACCTCTAGCTCTACCTTTGGGCGGAGAATGAGCGTTAGGCGATGCCTAGTTTATTTTGCGGTAAAAAATAATGTGTAAATGTTTTTTGTTACACCTTGTACTTACATTGTTAGCTCTCCACACCTTTCGAAATGGACCTTTGTAGAAATACGCGGTGCGCATGCGCGGAGTATTTGATGCGCCTGGGTTCGAGAGTATCTAGTTCCAAACAATCCGCCATCTTGCATTTCTCGCTTTGGGCGCCTTGGAAGAAGCAGAAGAAAATAAGACCATCGAGAGGCGAGACTCAAGTTTTGATGTTGCGAACAACCTGAGCACGAGTCATCGTAGTGACGACGCCCGTTCTAGATTACGACGTGCACCGCAATCATGCCGGTGAACTGTGTAGCCTTCGGCTGTCGGAACTATTATCGCCCGGGTTGTGGAACGATGATGATGATGACAACCCAACCGAGGTTGTGAAGTGGCGTGCTTATTTTTTTGTTTCCAGGAAAACGGACTGTTTTTGCTGGCAGGATGCCTGCATGTCACTTTCGCTATACTCGCTTTCTTCGCTTTAAGTGTGGTAAGCTTCATCCCGTTAAGCGGGCAGCCTGGATTCGTGCAGTCAGGAGAGTTGACAACTCCGACCCCTCGAAGAACCAAAAGAAAACGAACCGGTAGCACAAAAGAAGCCTAACGTGCACGTTGTTTTTAGAGTGCCTTCATACACACGCGCGCTTTTGCTTGAGTGGTGACATCTCAGCCATTTTTACGCCCAATCGTTTTTTTATGCATTTCGAAGTACGCGCAATCCGGTGTCACTCAGCTCGAGCGCGTAGCTTTGGCAAATGCATAGATGCCATTTTACCGCCCAAGTCACGCACCGAGCGCGCGAGAGCGTCACGCGCTGAACATTCAGTGCAACAATGGATGTCTTCACCCTGAGACAGACAGACATGTAGGCACCCTGGTTGTTTTCTCTACAAATACTCTCCAACCCAGTGCGCCTCAGGTTCGCCCATCGCCCCATAGGTGGCAGCACATATTCGCCAAAAGGTCCATTCCCGTGCATCTGCAATGTCGAAAACAACTCGGAATACCTATCACTGCAAGCTACAAGCATAATATATATATATATATATAAAATAAAGAGCCACTTCAAAAACTTAACTCCTTTACTTAGACGTTTCGACCCGAGACGGGTATGAAGACCCGTCTCGGGTCGAAACGTCTAAGTAAAGGAGTTAAGTTTTTGAAGTGGCTCTTTATTTTATACAAACTCTCGGCAGCCAAGCCCTGGACTTCGTACTATATATATATATATATATATATATATATATATATATATATATATATATATATATATATATATATATTTGGGTTTCCAAATAATGAATGGAGTGTTACACTGATCATTACGCGAGCCCCTCAAAACGTCATGTTTAACTTGTCACACCACAGAGTTCATTTTTTAAGTCTGAATATATTTCCGGCCTTTTCTTCACCAAGCATCTTTCGCGGGTGGCTATGATTGACGAGCTCTGTGGGGAAGCCGGACGCACAGCATTTTTCTCGAGGGCAGGAAGTCCTCACTCCTTTTGCGGTGGTTTTCGTAAACCGGAAGCGCGTCGGAAAGTGCTACTCTTCCTTTTGCGTGGTTTATTACGCTAGAGTTGTTGTTACGAGTGTTTTCAAACACCATATTGTGCTCAAAGCGTAAAAAAAAATAGTATAATTTGTTAAACAGTGTCATTTTTTTTTTTTGTCTCCGCAAAGTTTCGGTCTATAGTTTGTGCCAGACACTAACAGCGCTCCTTTCCATTCGAAACAACAACGTAATTACTATACTTCGTTTGACGTTTAAGTCAGACGCAGCCGACGCTCTGAGGTGATGGGACCAATCAGACAGCGTTAAAAGTGCATCATCATGGTGCTCGTCATGTTTGTGTACGTGTTCTATCACCGCTGAACAAATCATGAACGAAAAGGCCCAGTGACTCGCAATTTTGATGCTGCTTGATTGTCCCCATTAGCTCGTAGCCTCGGCTCCAGTCTAAGAAAAGCCCTTACTCTAAAAAAAGCCCGTGCAGTCCTGCTTTCCCGCACAACACTCGAAGAGCCAATCACCGCAACTTACGGAGGCAGCTCAGCGAATGACAATGCCGAAACATATGTTTAGACCAAAAAACGCAGTCTGAGTTGTGACATTAAGCAATGCAAGCGTGACGTTTTGCATTGCCTAGTGTCTCAGACTGCGTTTTTGGTCTAAACATATGTTTCGGCATTGTCATTCGCTGAGCTGCCTCCGTAAGTTGCGGTGATTGGCTCTCCAAGTGTTGTGCGGGAAAGCAGGCGCACAAACCTTTTTAGATTGTATCATCCACGTTCGACAGTGTCATCTGAAGCATCTCTTTCTCAGTGGTGTGAAGAGTGCATTCAATGACGGGGTGTTCTGTGGTATCTGGAGTTTTGCATGTTGGTAAGTTCAACTTGTGGATGGATCTTATATTGTCTCTCGACTTTGAATGTGTCGTAGAATGTACCGCAAGTGAGCTGCTGGTTGCTGGTGTTTTTGTTTTCTTTCTTCGGATCCGGCCATCGGAACAATAAGCAAAAATACGAAGTTTTGCGACTCATTTATTTTTACGAGTCTTATCTCATATTGTGCGTGGCACGGAATTATTAGCCCGTCGTTCTAGACTCTGTGTCTTACTCTCTTAGATATATCTGATTCAGCAAACAAAGTCCTCTCACGGTAATAAAAAGACTTGCCCTTTGTTTACATAATATTGTTTTTTTTGCATTCGGCCTATAGTTGGGGCTTTTACTGCGCTCACACCAGGAAAAGAGGCAACTCTTCTAACGTAACGATCGTAACGGTAACTGTACGTACGATCACGCGCGTGAATAAATATTTCGTAAGTGACTTAAATAAAGAGAAAAAAGAAAACGAAACGGTAGTGCAGGAAGAAAATAAATTTAGAAGTGTTGCTTGCAAAAATATTTAAGAAATGGAACGAAGAAAACGAAAAAAAGTAACTTTCGACACGAAACAGCGAAGAGAAATTGCAATGTTAAGCGGGCCTACACTCTAAAAATTTCCTCCGTTCACTTTCCTCGCAAAGCACTCTAAGTGCTAATCACAGCGATTTACGGAAGGCATCTCGGCGAGTGACGCGACCGGAGAAAATAATGTTTCTACTTAAACATTCTGTCTGCTTTCCAATTCCGCTTCCGTCAGTCTAGACACGGACGACCACTATACCGGCGTAGTACGTTCGTGTAGCCACTACTGCGTATTTCACTTTAAAAACCTCAAGTAAGCTGTCCAACAGCACTTGCCAAATAGCTCATCTACAGAGCAAAACCGCGAGTGGGCCCTTCCAATAGTTGACTAACTTTCCACTGTCCAACGTTCACGCTCTTCATTTTAGCAGAATACGCGATCAGGTGAAACGATAAAGGTCGAATCAACGATGTCGGCGGCTAACTCGCTAACAAGTGCCAATCACGGCGTGCTAGGACAGAAATGGCGGTCGACCACGCTTCGCTGGCAACGAAAGAGTGAGCAGAGCCGAACGACGTAACTGCGGAGCGTGTTCGTCCGTTAAACCGTGGTCACACTGTTAATACATCACACAAAAGACGGTCTGCAAAAACCGTCTAAAGCGTGGTGCTTCCTTGTATGAACGGTCGTGTTACACTTGGTCACGCAAACACTGTCTGCAAACATGTTCGAAGCGCACATATGTATTAAGAAAACATGCCTCGAAAAATGCTCGAGGCGCGTCCATAGGTGCAGATGTATAGTTATTTCTGCAGCAAACATCGGGTGTCATTTGTATGACGTATGTGCGGTGTGACTGTGGCCCTAAACGAAGCCCGGAGCAACGGAAAAGAGCGTGCTAGAAAGCATTCCAGGAGAGGGTAGAAAAGAGGGATAGAGTTAGAGTGAACCAAGTAACCCCGCCTTGTTTCTTTTCTTTTTTTCTTTTTTTAACTATACAACTGAAGGTATCTCATTAAAAGCATTTCTAGCGTGGTTGAAGGTACTTTTACAGCTAGGAACAAACTTAGACGGTGAAATCTTGACGCTCGTCCCCAGCCGGCTTGAGGAAAAGAAAGCAAGAAAGTATCGACGTCGTGCTCGCGCATACAGCGTCGGGTTGTGTACGTTGTCACCACATCGTTGTATCCAATGAGCGTGAAACGAAGCTCACGCACTTAAAGGAAACTAGCCTCCAACCCTCTAAACGTTTTCCGGCACGACACGCCTGTCGTTGTTCGAGGGGATACTGAAATGAAAATTGGAATATACCTCTCACGTTCAAAAATAGGTTAATCATTGTCGATACTATTTGGCAACGAAAATCGCATGTTTGTATATTGAACGGATGGTTATATTTTTCGTTACAATCGGCTAATTTCGACGAGTGCTCGAAGAGCAGCCATCGGAGAGGTCTAAGCGTCATGGGAGAGGCGCATTCGTGACGTCGATATTTCCAGCACTGAGGCTGCCGTGGTTATGAGCTTCACCACTTGGTGGCGTGAACCTGCTACAACCTAGCCATTCGAGGGTTCCGCGAGGACTGGTTGGGCAATGCCAGCGGATACGAAAAAGTGGCTCACCTCCGCTTCGAACTTCACTGACCTCCTGCTCTTTTCAGTCTCATTCCCTTTTCCCGCAAAAACTTGGTCGAATCGAATCCGCGCCGGTAGAGAAGGAAAATCCCATTCGGCCAAGTTGTACAGCCGGGAGCGCGCACACGCAGCTGGCAGTTGGGAATAGCCCTCAGTGTGCGATCTGGTAACCAGTTAATTGCTCTTAAATAATGTTTCAGTGTCGTTTTGACCAAAACAATTTGTGCTTCTGTGGTGTTACCAGAACATAGCTGACATTTAGATAATAGAATAGCCGTTAGAATTCTGTTTCAGTGCCCCTTTAATGTTCGCCACACTCTGAGAAGCTCCTGCATACAGGCATGCTGCCCCGTGGCTACGCAAGGAACAATCAATAAACCCTTTCGTGTTAATAATTTTAGTCCGCAAGATCGGAGGGGTGAGCAGTATCGTGTGACCATCGCTCGTGCTGTCTCAGTGGGAAAACGATGTACACAGCCCTTTCTCCTTGAAACCGCATGTGTGCATACCATTAACAATACCTGATTAAAAAAGAGAAAAAACAACAACACTGCCTTGGGTTGTCTTGAGAAGTACATTGCGGTGCAGCATAAAAGCGGAGTTTGTAAATGGACCTGATCTCCTTTTTTTTTATGGCGAAGCCGTACTTTTATTGCTTAATTCGTTTTCTGTTATTGTTTCGCGTTCTTTTGAACACGTTCTGGGAAAGGTGTTACAACTTTCGGTTTCCCCAAAGAACAAAGCAACGTCGTCTTTCTTGTGTATTTGTGGGTTGCGGAAGAGCGGATAAACAGACTACCGTAAATCTACCGGGCCACTAAATACTGTTGCTCCCTCGTGCTATCACCTCGCGCCAAACACGGTGAACGGTGTACTTAAGAGAGCCCGAATACGACCGCCATTTCCGTTTTAGGCGGCGTTTATTCTTCGACTAAGCGCTGCGAAATGCGAAACAAAGAGCGCAACAGGACCGAGCAGGGAAAAAAAAGAAAAGAAAAAGAACGAAGTTGGGGGCAGCGAGAGACATGGAGCAATTACCGTCGCCGGCTGAACCAACCACAGGTGTGAGGCCCATTAGAAGATGATGCCGCAACGAGGGTCGTTGCCATGGCAACTGCGGTATTTCGCGGACAACCCTCAAGGACCGAGAGCGGCCGGGTACGCGTGCAGTCGCGCTGCATTACCAGGATCGGTGACATATCTTTTTTTTTCTTATTCGCTCGAACTCGTTGATTGGCCAATTAAGAACGTCGTCCTACTTTTTTAGGTTTAGTGCGTTGCTGCTGAGTGCGTGTCAGACAGCGAACTTCCTGAATGGTTGCCAATCAAAAACATGTTAGTCGTTGGTTGTTTAATATGGCTAAACTGATACCCACTGTAGATGATAAACATAGCCAGTGCAGTATACGACTGATAGCGCAGGGTCTTTCACGTGTACCGCGCAGTATTGATACACGACCGCATGCCGGTATGCTGATCATCCAGATCGAAACGTGGAGGGGTGGGAAAGCATGGTTCCACAATGTACTAGTACACTCCAAACCGTCAAGATGTTCGCTTTTGGCAGACAATAAGGCAGAGCTTGTTCCGATCAGGCGTGCAAATATCATCGTACCATAAATTCTGTAAAATCACTAAGAATTAAGAAACACAAGGTGTGGCTATTCTCTTCGTGCTCTTTGCTTCGTTATTTCTTTCTCTTGCGTTCTCATCGGTTAATTCCCAAATTGCATTGACTGCGGAGCCATAATGAGATGCTCGGGAATGGCCACGCCCTCCGTTAGTTCAGATGTCATTGACTGTGCGGAGCACAAGTGCTTCTTGCACAAGGGTTGCTATGATGTCCGAAGGCCGAGCTTATATTCACTGATTAAGAAAGAATAGTGGGTTGACCTCAAGGCATCTAGCGTGAGAGTCTACCCACTATCCTTTCAGTAAAAGCCAATCAGAACTCGGCGTTGTTTCGACGTCACCGCAACTCCTGCGCCAAGAAGCAGACAACTTGCTCTCCGTATAGTCACTAACAGGATCAGAACGGTGTTGCTTCGGGGCGACTTTGCACAGCGGAACGGTACGTATCTTGTGCCTCGACGGCTCCATCGTCTTTGCGTAGAGACACAAAAAGAAAGCCCTGCCAAAGGTATAAATCTGTCACTCTCAAGTTTTGATAAGCACTACCCCTGGCGAGAAGGATCGGATATTTTTAGGTCGCGTTGCGTTCTTTCAAAGCAAACGCTCTGTTAGTGCCGGTGGACAGACGCTGACGGACAACGCCAGACACTTGTTTGCACCCGTGGATCGTGTATGGCGGGACGCTAGGACGCCGCTTCGCGTCAGTTTTCAATAGGCCTCCTGCGTTGCCGAGGGGGCGCTGCGAAAAGAGACCCGCTAGGACTTGCTTTGGGTAGTACAAACCATAGAGTTATTATGATGTACGTTAGAGGTTCAACTAGCGCTAGTGTGCTGCGGAAAATTGAAGCAGGCAGCAACCAGTCGAAAATTGACTTCCGGTAATGCATTTCTATGGAGAAAAAAATGACTGAATTTTCTCCTTGCGCTTAATTATGAAAGCAAATATCCCGAATAATTCATACGTAGTAGGTAGCTTCGAACATTTCACAGTCAGGCAGACGAATAGTTGGTCATTACGACGTTCTTTGTTTTGTTTTTTCAAATTAATTGCATTAAAAACGGTGCTAAAATGGCTTCGTACATGTATTTAGCAGCACTGTCGGACACTGCTAGCGCGAACACGGCGTCGGCGCTTTCCAGCATGGGGGATATATGTGCCAATCGAAAGGAGGACATCTGGAAAACTAAGAAAGACGGAAAGAACTACGCAGTAACAATGGATCACTAACTCCCTGGTTTGGGCCTAAAAATATAGCGAACTTAAACACCGTTCACTGGTGAATAGAAATGCGCTAACCAGAGCAATTGCACATTTGCAATGTTAATGAAGGTACATACTATTCGGTACGACCCAAATAACAAAAGTGTTCTATGTTATTTTCCGGCGAAAAGACAAAATGCACGCGCGTTTTCCCATAGGAATGCACATGAACACCGCAAAAGTAGACTAGTTGCCGTCTGCTTCAATTTGCCTCCCGGAAGTCGCATAGCCACTAGCGCCAGTTGAACCTCTAGCGTACATTATAATAACTCTATGGTACAAACTTGAGCATCTCAAACTGCCACACATGTAGAAGCCTGCCTGCTCTGGTGCGGAACGCGAGATCACGAGAAAAATACTAAGAAAGCACAAAAGTTTCAACGCCGTCTAAGCGTAGGTCAAAGCTAAGACGCTGAGAGCGTGAACTAAGAGACGCCGTTTCACGAGTGCCAAAGAAAAAGAAGTAAAAAAAGCGTCTGGGCGTTAGATGTTTGAAGTCACCACGCGGAGATAAAAGATGCCCACCCCAGCGGTGGTGGCATGAATCCGGCACTTTCGATTGTTTTGCGGTGTTGGATCTAGCCGATTTCGAACGTCGAAATGTGTTTTTCCATTCTTCAGCACTACACAGAAGAGAAAAAAAATCTCAACGAAGGTGCCATAACTAGTCCGCGGCCCAGTCAGGGGAGCTTGTACTACCCAAAATAAGTCCGCGTGCAGAGTTTTTTGTTCAGAGCTTCAGCGTAGGAGGCCTATGGTCGCGTCTCGTAGACGCTACAGCGCCTCGTGACCGAGAAAAACAGGGCTGAACAGGAAACAGGAGAGAAACAGGCGCGCTTCTTGTGAACGACACCCAGGCTTTGACCCTGCTACTTCGCGTCTCTCCGTTTCCTCCGAATTCCGTTCTCGTTTTATTCGCAGTCGCCACCTGCACTACCCACCAGAATATGTGCGAGCGCGGTTGCTCAACACCTCCTGATGACAAGCGCGTTTAGTGCATGATTTCGTATACGTCACCAACCAGCATCCAGCAGGATTCGCAGATTGGATACGATTACTGCGCCAGCGTCCGGCCGCGATCCGTGTCCAGTCAGTCAGGACACGACCAATCCCTTTTTGTGCCACGTTCTTCTGTTACAGGAAACTGTGCTGGACTTACAGCCATACAACTCATATTGTGTTGGTCAGAACACGCGAGTAACATCGTAGCGAACACGTTTTATTATACAGGGTGTTCCCGAGAATGAGAACCGTGTTTCTCGACCCAGTTAAATAAACTATGCATCGCAAAAAGCTCGAACACCGTGAGAATGTCACGCCAGCGGTTGGGATAGAACGCGAAAGTTTGAGAGCATGACGTTACCTGGATAAAGAGATAATTGAGAAATATAAAATTTCTTTATGAGTCGACGTCCACCGAAGCCTAATATCGTCAAAACCAAACTATACGCAGGTACGATAAATTTTTTTTCCTTTGTCATCTTGATCTAGGTAACGTCATGCTGTCCAACTTTCGTGTTTTATCCACACCGCTAGCGTTACATTCTCACAGAGACTTGAGTTTTCTGCGATTCGCTGTGTATATTTACCTTGCCCGAAAAAACACGGTTTTCTTTTCTCGGGAACGCCCATGGACTTTGTTTCAGACTAATACCCCTGCCAGACGGGGACGTTAAATGACATTTAAGCAAAATGACATTACAGCTCGGCCGATCCGCGTGTTTAATACGCCACGCTGCGCGTGCACCCGCCATGTGCAGAACCAGCATCACGAGCTGATTCGCCCAGCGGTGAATGACATTCCATCAAAATGACATTTACTTTCCCGTCTGACAGGGTTATAAGTTGGAGTTCAGCCGTCGCTACGGTTTGATGAAACCCATCAAGCAACGCCAAAAGTGACGCTCGTCGTCTTTCCGCGGCTATTATCACGCAGCGCGAATGCGTACCCTTAGGTGCCTCAATGTCCTTCTGTTTAGGGTGATGCCACCCTTTGTAGTACCCGATGCCGACAGCACGCGCTCACGGGAAAAATACAAAGAAATCGACGAAAACAAAATGTCGCCATAGCACAGTCAGCGCCACAGACGCTGAGGACATGCTCTTCACGCTTCTGAACAAAAGGAAAATAAAAGTGTGGACAAATGGCAGGATGACTCACCCGCAAAGCGCACATGAAGCCCATACCTGATCCTACGCTTTGGGGATTGGTGGCCGAGTGGGCTAGCGCACACCAGCTCGGAGCACGTGGAGCGAAAGCTCGCGCTGCAGAACCGGAATAGAGAGTTTTAGTAGATCGTTCCGACCACTCCGATAACTATACCCGATACTCTGCCTCTGCCTTTGCGCTTACATCAGTATCGTTATCGCGGGTATCGGAGGTATCGGAACGATCTACTAAAACTCTCTAATACTGGGTATCCTGAGCATCGCACCGGCGTATGGTCCTGTATCATGTGTGATGCATGTTAAAGACCCTATGCTAGCGGTTTGCACTGCACTGGCTAAATTTCTCATCTACAGCTGGGAGACAAGTCGCCCGTTGAGGCAGACTTAGTTCTAGGTTGTATAAACATACACACACCTCCGTTGTTTGTTTATCCTGGGTTTTTTTTGCGCCTGTTTCTTTTAGCCGGTGGTAGCCGACGCGCAAAGACGACGAACACCGTGACAATGCACTTTTGGCCCCGCCCGATTGGCTCCGTCGGGCCGTAGCGTTGACTGTGCTCGGACTTCGGGAAACGGAATATGGAGCAACAACACTTGAGACGATACGTGATCTGGAATTAGTCGGGGGATTTAGGCTTGATTCAGGCTCTTAGTCTTATCTACGTATTTAATCGAACTGTGCTTACGAAGATTTGTGTTCACCTATAGTTTACTCTTATCGGCCGACGCGCTAGAAATGGTCACTTTTTACAGCGATATCTGTTATGAGATCTTCCCAGCACTGAAAATGACGTTCGTAGTTGACGTTGTAGTTGTTGATGATGTTGTGGTGGTTGAAATTGTAGTTGACGTAGTAGGGTGTAGGGTGTCCGTCGTCGACGTCCCAATTCCTAGAAAAAGATCGCCCACCGCCCTCCGGAGTCGAACCTGGGTCCGCTGCGTGCAAAGCGGAGGCTTTGCCACCGCGCTACACCACGCCGCTTTAAACTTTGGGTTTAAACTTGGGTTTAAACTACGCCAATCCGCTTTAAACTTGGGTTCTTTGTAGTACACGGTGCCCACTACACGCGCTTTCTGGAAAAAAGATACAAAGAAATAGCCGATAATAAAATACTGCCGTAGCACTGTCAATTTGCCAAGAGCTCTTATCGGGAGACACACTTTTACGCGTTCCGGAACCAGAAAAGAAACAAAAGCGTTCTTAACAAAATGGTCAGATGTTCACTTTGTTCCGAATGCTTTTGTTCACGTACCCCACGATGCGTGAACGCGACGCCGATGCCCAATGACTACGCCGTGGCATGTCGCAGCCATCGCGGTGACTCTACTCTTGATTAACGCAGGACTCATCATTTTTTGATACCGGGGAACTGGCCGGGATGGCGAGTCATTAGAGTGCTCGAGTTCCGAGGTAGCGGATGTAAGCTCTATACTAACCCCATCCTCGTTGAGAGTAATCATGAGGGACCTACGCGTGTCCAGCTCCAATGGTGTGCGTAGGCGTACAAATGCGCACGCGTGCACAGACACACCTGAGGCTAACCAGATGCCCCAGATTAATCCTCAGTCGCTCGCAGCGACCGTCCCACACACCTCCCTAATAACTTGGCGACGTAAGCCCGAGATTATTTATGTATTCCTGCCTATAGTAGGAAAGCTCCTGTGGCGAACCTTGTTCGCCGTGATTAATCCGAGAGAAAATATAGCAAACGTGGGCCGTAATATTATCATTTTTTTTCTTTTTGATGAGATAAGGTATTAAGGTTCGCCGAATACTTCGGGATGTAGAAAACGAAAAAAGTCTCGTTCATTGTACTCTAGTACAACCAGAACTAGAACTCTGTAAAACTTTCTTTCCAAGTCCCTCTTACCACCTTTGATTTCTTACCTTAACGTGGACTACTTATTTTGGCTTCTTAGCTCACCATGGAATTCTTACTTTGGCTTCTTATTTTAACTCGATGGATATAACGCGGTGGTCGTACTCCAAACGCAGACGTCGTAACGAGGCTTTACATGTTACTGCGTGTTTTAAATAGGAATTACCAACTTTTCTTTTTTCTTTTTTTGCGAAAGGGATGGGGTAATATTTTAGATTTAACGTTAAACCCACTCTATTTATACTTTACTTCAGCTTACGTCGAGACTCACACTCTAAAAAAAGTGTGTGCGTCTACTTTCACGCAAAACACTCGAAGAGCCAATCACCGCAACTTACGGAGGCAGCTCAGCGAATGACGATGCCGAAACATATGTTTAGACGAAAAAACGCAGTCTGAGTTGTGACATCAAGCAATGCAAAACGTCACGCTTGCATTGCTTAATGTAACAATTCAGAGTGTGTTTTTCGGTCTAAACTTATGTTTCGGCATCGTCATTCGCCGAGCAGTCTTCGTAAGTTGCCGTGATTGGCTCTCCGAGTGTTGTGCGGGAAAGCGGAAGCACGGCCTTTTTAGAGTGAGGGCTTTTTTAGAGTGCAGCCGAGGCTACGAGCTAATGGGGACAATCAAGCAGCATCAAAATTGCGTGTCACTGGGCCTTTTCGTTCATGATTGGTTCAGCGGTGATAGAACACGTACACAAACATGACGAGCACCATGATGATGCACTTTTAACGCTGTCTGATTGGTCCCATCACCTCAGAGCGTCGGCTGCGTCTGGACTTAAAGGTCAAACGAAGTATAGTAATTAGGTTGTTGCTTTTTTTTCGAGGAAAATGCAAAAAAAAAATCTTTCCCTCGACCAATTTTACAAGCGAAGGCTGACATCATCCACAAAGTTACTCTTATTATTATTAAGGAACTTTATTTTCCATTTCGATACATAAATGGAGGAAACAAGGAAAAAAAGCTGTGAGAACAGCTTGACGAAGTCCCTTGCTCCCTTCTAGTGGCATATACAGAAGTCAAAACAAAGCAACAGCGAAAAACACTGAGAAAACCAACATAACAAAGTAAAATAAAAAAATAAAAAAGGTCTCATAAATCAATTCAATTGTTTTCGCCCCACATTTGTTCAGTTCGTAATTCCTGACTTGCCGTAGAAATAATATCAATGTTATTTTTTATTTGGGTGTTCAATACAGTAGGAAGTGTGTATTTGAGTGATTGCATTGAATAGCTGTTGTGACACAGCGGCACAATCCAATGTTCCGCCAACTGAGTTGGGTAGGAAGTTGCATGTTCTTTTGGCTCCGCAAGGTTTCCTAAGCTATACCCATTTCTTTTATTATCTAGCATAAAACTGATCGCGAGTCTATACTTGTGCATGTTGTAAACAGAAAGTATACTATTTTTTATGAACAGGTTCTGCGTGCTAGAGTCGTAAGAAGCATTCTTAATGAGACGTATATATATATATATATATATATATATATATATATATATTTATACAGGGTGTATTTTTTTAAGCTTAACATAATTTTTAAAAACAAACCATGAAACCATGAAAGCTAGGTTAATCCGGTCTGCGCAGGTGAGTTATACGGCCAGGGGGACATAATATAGGAGGCTAATCGTAACCATCAGTCGGCTAATTAGTTAAAATTCGTTAATGAACTTTTTAATTAATGAAAATAGACATATAGTTCCAATTAGAAGCTTGCGCAGCGTTATCGAAAACCACTAAATCAGTAATTTTCATAATGACTTTGAACGCGTGAGAAGCGTAGTAGTGCACTAAAGTTACCGCTCGTGGAGCAGGTACAAGGTAAGAGAGGAAAAAATTGCGCGGGCGCCTTATCGCAACCGCTAGCTTTGTACGTCAAAAAAAAATATATATATATATATATATATATATATATATATATATATATATATATATATATATATATATATATATATATACGGATTTATGCTAGATAATATAACTAGATAACAATAATTCAGGTGAAAAAGAAATAAAGTCTGATATAAGATAAGCTTAACATTTCCCGGTAGAATAAAAGGGTTACGAGAGACTAGTCCAATGACCTTTAACAATCTAGTGCGTAAGTCATTTACATGATTTTCCCAAGATAAGGATTGATTGAAAATTACACCTAAACTCTTAAAATTATCCACAATATCTATAAATTTGCATTTAGGACAAGGGTCTTAGTTGCAGAAAGATTTTTGTTTTTAGGCCGAAAGATGATTGCCTTCGTCTCACTCGCATTGATGTTTAGCGCGTTATCTGAGAACTATTTTTGCAACGCTGCTAGGGTCACGTTTGCGCAGCTGATAAGCTCGTCGCCAGTCTCGCAAGAAAAGAAGAAGCTCGTGTCGTCCGTGTATATTACGAATTTCGTGAGCGGATTTATGTTTACAATATCATTAACGTATATATTAAACAGTAGCGGCCCTAAGATGCTTCCTTGTGGTACACGGGATATAATTGTCTCTGTTGAAGACGCGAAACCATAAAGATGAACAAGCTGTTTACGGTGACCTAAATATGATTTAAGCAAAAGAGGTGCTTGATTTTGAAAGCATATCACGTCGCATAAAGTGCCGCACGCGTAAAAGTTCGTCAGCTTTAGCCTAATAACTGCACCCGGCAAGCCCACAGAACAAAATCCACAAATGTATAAGGTGCCAACCTGTACGCAATAGAACCTTTTCGAAATTCAGTCTCACAACTTTGATCGCTACCATCATCTCAACGTATGACATCTGTGGAACTGATGGCGGCTTTCTTGGTGCTGATGAACGAAAAAGTTTGAAGATACTACCAAGCGGAGAATATGTGATGCCTGAACGTTCGAGACGTCAATACAACATGATGGGAAAATTAGATACGACTCCGTAAGCGTCTATTTTGATGTGGTTCAATCAATCTTTTGGCACGAGTTTGGCTCTGACGTCTTTTGATGGCGGACATTTAATAAAGGGGCTTAAAGATCGCCACTTTGTACTGCTCAGTTCTCACGTTCACATCATCGAAACTGAAACAAATCAAGAAGTAATAATGAGGCGATCGAAGAACCGATTCTTATTTGCCATTGACGTGCGAAAGTGACAGCGAAAGTGAGAAAATGCAGGCGAGCTGAAAAGTAACCCTCATAACAAAAACAAACAAACAACTAAGAACAAAATAATATTAATAAAAAAACATGGACAAGCGCACACACCGTTTCAAGTTGAAGCGGGGTTGTGCTTGTTCGCCTTCCTGTCTGTTCTCAGTCCCGGTATTTTTTTCTTCAGTGTGGAGAATGTGACCGATCTGATGAAATACAGATTTGTGACAGTGAAACGGTTTCTTGAGCCATCAGATGAAACTGATTTTTGAAAAGGGTCCATTTGTTTTGCTTTTTGTAACGTATCTGCATTTTCTAGCTTTACCTTCAACAGGAAGGAAAACGTACATGCGCTCACTAAAACAATTATTGGAAGACTTTGTAACGACTAACCAACTTAGCTCATTTCTGAGTGAGTGAGAAGTTAACTGTACGTAAAAAACAGCAAGAAAAAATTGAAAAGAAAAACCAAAGCCGGCACAGAGAATTTGTCAACTTTCAGAACCATGAAGTATTTTAAAGCTTGAGTCATATATTTTCCTGTATACTATCTACTGCCCTGACTGTCTTCGTGTGCTTAAAGTTGAAATATGCAACTGTCAAATTGAAAATTAGAGGTTGCTACTTACAACAAGAAATTTAAAAGTTGAAACTTTCGACGAAAACATTTAAAGCAACAACTTTCAGCTTGAAAGTTAGATGTTGCAACCTTAAACAAGAAACTTGAAAATATATAACCTTCAACTCAAAAGTTCGAATGTTGCAGCTTTTAACAATTAAGCGGAAAGTTACAACTATCGAAGAGAAAGTTGAAAGTTACAACAAATCTCGACACACGAAGTATGTTGAAGCCGGTGGTCGCCTCAAACGAACAATCTTTAATTAATTTTTTTTTCAGTAACGTGATCAAGCTTGGTTAAATTAGCTGCATATTCACCATTGTCGATCGACGTGCCTCTGACGGGCCCCAAGATAAGTCCGTCGGGCCTAAATTGAAGCTAACGGAATTAAGTGATCGATACGGGAAACCTTCGCACGCCGGCGACCCAAACTCGATACGCCTGCCCCACTCTACTCCATTTTATCTCATGATGGACCGCAGAGAACCGTACGGGCCGTCGAGCCAGTCCAATGCCATGTAAGTGTCACGTGAAAGTCGGGTAAGGCGCAGCGACACCCGGGGCGTCTGATCACGCGATACTTTCACAGCGGTGGATTGGCAAGGATGGCTCGTAGCGTGGGCTGCGGTCCACCTTAAGGTGAAAATGAGTAAAGAAAAGAAGAAGCGCTTACGCTAGGCGGTCACAGGAGCCGCTGATAGATTAGGGCCGAAAGACAACTTTATTCGGTTAGTCACCGTTCATCCAAGTGTGATTTAAAAAAAAAGAAAAAAAATAGGTTCCGTTTAACCTACTTGAATACAATTAGGTTAATTTTTATGAACATATATATATCTATATAAAAGATAGAAATAACTTTACAATACGTGGATGTACCTTAAAGGTAAATATTTTAAAAACGATTCAGCCTAGCTTGTGTCGACACGCGATTTCAATAGTTTTCCGGAAACGCGATGCCTCGAGTAATAAAACCAGTAAGGAAGTTGACGGATTGCCTTTACTTTTGTTTCTTCGCTTTGTTTCCGCGACAACTCGCGCCCCTTTTTCACATGGGTGCGACGATGGTCTTGTTCGAGTTCGGCTGTTCTCATCACCGGATTGGTCGGACATAAGCCACTACCCGAGTGTCCGCCGAGGCATTGATTCTTACGAGCCGAAGTCGACTGCTCACGCAGTTCTCGTGTCCAATCCACGAGCCGCGCTCGACTGTCGTCGGGCGGGTGGTTTCGATCCCACAATTACGTCATCAAGCTTTGCGAAGGCAAGACTGTAAGAAATAGTCCCCCTTTATTCTCGTCGTCTTACCGCGACCAAGAAGTTCTGAATCAGTGGAGGTCTGTGTGAGTGCATTCGTGCCAGACTAGGACCAGCACGCCTATGTGAAGTCATGAAGTTTCCAACCCGACATCGTTTCATGGCCACTTTAAGGCTGGTTCACTCAGCCCTTTTGGCTTACTCTTTCTTACGTCAGGTATATGTCACCGAAACATTTGTGTCTCCAATGTCGCGTGCCAGACTATCTCCTTGACCTGCTAGCCACGCTTAAAGGAGCGGTGCAACGATATTTAATTGGAATGTTTTTAACTGTACACGAGCTTACTGGCACAAGTGGGAGTCAAGGATTCTCGCACGCAACGCCACTTGCCAAAAAAACTCCTTTGTTGCGGTGTAATTTCAAAGACAAGAGCGACCATTTTCATTCAATCTCTCCTTTGCAAAATTTGATGACGTAAAGTGGGGATCGCAGTACACCCATATGACGATATTTGAATGCGGTTCATAGATTGGACCCGAGCATTGCGTGGGCACTCGATTTGGGCTCGTGATAATTACTAGCTCGAGAAGCATTCGGGTAGTGGCCCGTGTCTAATCGCTGCATCGACGACAATAGCCGAGCCATAACAATGTCTGGAACTCAGCGCGTGTCCTGTGCTTTGCCAGCCACAGCGCGTGGGTATGATCAACATTGGCGGCATTTGATCGGCTCCAGATCACGTGGCCGCTTGTTCTGGCTGCGAGTTGAGGGGGCGAACGCTGCTTGTTTTCTTTATTTTTTCTGGGACTTCTATTGCGTGGGGTGACAAACGAACGCGTGTATCATAGGTCATTAACGTCAGGGATCTGTTCTGAGCGGTATTTGCGCAAAGTACAAAAATTGTTGCATTGCCCCTTTAAGGTACTCCGGCGATTTTTGAGCTACCTCAACTAACTATATTTTGTGACTCCCCGGCCTTTACCCTTTCCGGTATGCTATTTAGTATCGCGAAATTCATAATAGTTACTGCGAAATCGGCAAATGAAAATGATGCAAAAACCAACATTCAAATATTCCCGCACTTTTCAGTGCCGTGACGTTAGTGGCGGGCAGGCTTGCCAGTCGAGCCAGCAGTCTAAAAAATAGAATATGACAATCATTTGTTCCGTGCAGGTGCGGGGGTACTGGAGCGAGCTTCCAAAGCATTCATTTGACACCATGACACTGCTTCCAATCAGTTGGGAACAAATTCTACAGTCCAAAGAGTGAACCCATGCCTTCCACTGACGTCACTTTTTCGTTGTTGCCAGTAGAGACTTTCAGTTTGAAAAACACGGTGAGGACCAAAATTGAAAATTCAATAACTTTACGAAAAAATAATATTTTGACCTAATATTTGGGATTCTGTTTTTGCGATGTTGTTTGGCGAGTTTAGGAAAATTTCAAGCAAATCGGGGACCATGAAGAAATCGCCGGAGTACCCCTTTAAAGGGCCTCTGACACGCGAAAAAAAAGTTTTGTTTTTCATGTTAGGCGCTAAAATGGTGTCTCAGGACATTACCAAAAAATTGTTTCACTTTAGAGTTGCGTGGTATTTTTTTAATAAAAAATAGAAATATGAAGCCCAATTCAAAGTGCCCGCCAGTGCCCTGTGACGTAACAATGTACCGCAAGATGTCGGGGTGGTCTGAAGGGAGGCATCGCCGGAAGTCTCGTGAGTTGTGTCACTCCTCGTGCCTACCGCAACCGCGTGTATAATTTTTTTAATATATTTTTTTTGTTATTCTCCGCATTTCCGCGAGCAATTTAAGCAGACAAGGTTTCTTTTATTTGCTTTTCATTGCCTAATGTTGCTGTAAAGGTAGAAGAAGAGGAGTCAGGGTACCTAGTAAACAAGTTCTATTCATGTTCTAGAAAAAAACACGTACTTTATGCTCGACGTTTACTTGTACTTTGTACACTCAACGGCTCGTATTCTCTAGACGGCAGGCATCTTCAGCCTGGAGAGTATCTGATGCTAGACGGCAGATATCTTCAGCCTGGAGAGTATCTGATCATTCGACGACCTCGGTGTCGGAACCTTCAGCAATGCAATCGAGCGTGTCGTATGCTAGCAATCCTAATTTCTGCGAGCGTTATGCATTTTTTTTTCAAAACTCGATTGGTTCTTTTCTGCCCAGTACGGCTCTGTAACATCGTACTGATGGCATGCGCTCGTACACTGGCTTGTACTCGTAACGCTTTCATCATTGACCTCCATCACGTCGATCCACTGACTCTTCGTCCTGAACTTTTACAGCACGCAAACTATACTTCGTTTCACTTTATCTGCGAGCGAAGCCAAAGCTAGAAGCGCGAGACCAGCGCTTTTTGCGTTTTTCCCAGCTCGCGCACTCGAGCAAAGTCTGAACCAGTGGTCTGAACGCACGGAGCTTTCGTGCTCGCGCTTCCAGCTTTGCCTTCGCTCGCACATAAGATGAAACGAAGTATAACACACGGTGCAGCAATAAAAAGGTATAAAAAGGTTTTTATAGTGGAACTGAAACTTCGTTTTCTGCGATCGCTCGTTGAGAAGACCAGAATAAAAAAAAAATAAAAAAAGTCTTAGGCACGGTTTTGAAGAGCACGAGGAGTGAAACTCGCGTGACTTCCGGCGAACCCACTTTTAGTGACATAGGTCGATGCCTCCCTTCTGACCGCCCCGACACCTTGCGGTACATTGTTACGTCACAGGGCAATGGCGGGCACTTTGAATCTTTTTTGCGTGTCAGAGGCCCTTGAATAGGAAGCACATATGTTCCGGTGACTTGTGGCGTAATCAGACGTAAACCCTTACAAAAATCTGTAGTTATATTCTTTTGAATTTCTGCTGAAACTTTTCTAGAATTGTATTGAATTTCTTTTTAAACTTTTTATATTTTTTGGACTTTATTTTGACAACCTATTTTAACTTCTAGTTAAAATTGGCCACTTAATTTTTTAGAATTCTTTCTTACATACATTTTTTAGAATTCCTTCTTACTTAAATTTTGTTGAATTCCTTTTGACGGAACCGCAGATTGACGTTTAAAAAAAGACACTCAGTTTTTTCTTAAATATATTTTGAGTTCTGTTAGGAAATAGTGTCCCTTTGGTACCATACACATCCCACAAATTATCATTGGAAACAAACACAAACACCATGAAACACTCAACACCGGAAACACAGTCCCGTTCACTGCTCCAGAGCCCTATATAGCCTACATATTGAAGGTAATCATTTGGCCGGTGACCACCTCAGCACTTACTAAGGTTCCAAGCGTCTTATTTCCTTCTGGAAAGTCTGTCGAAGGGAAGACAGTGTTTTAAAGTTCGTGGACTCTATCTCTTACTAAAAAGTATTGGTACAACTAATAATAATTCCGCATAGTCGCTAAAACAACATCCACAAAAACGGCTCCTAGAACAAACGTTATCGCTTCTCTGCATGGCACCACTCAGGACGAAGCCAGTCAAGGTGGTTGCTCCACTTTAAAATAGGTATTTTGCTTTACTTTACTAATTGAACAGTTTAATTGGGTCAATAAAGTCACGATAGTCACTTACAAAGTGAGAACGGCAGGGCGTGTTTTTCGAACGCCTGGCCTCCAGCACGCGCCCCATGCCTTCCTTCATGCTTTGACTGCGCGCTCGAGCTCGAAGGGCGCGAGACGTCGAAGCGTTGTCAAGGATAGAAGTCTCGCGCTGGAGGCAGGAGAACTGAAGCTCCTCCCTACGGTTCTCAACTTGTCAGAGACTATTAAGAAACTTAGTGACTTTTGACATTAAGTCAATATGTACCATGTTCAATAAAAAGTCAACAGAAAGTCTGTAATGTTTCTATTGACACTGGCTACAGAAAGTGAACTGAATATTTTCAACACGAAGTAAACAGAACGTCTGCAGTATTTCTGATGACACTTTCAACAGGCAGTCAGCAGAAAACGATCAACGTAGAGTTAATAGAAAGTCAACAGCTTTTCTTTTGACTCAGGCAGAAGAAAATAATCAAAAAAACTTTTAACACAAAATCAACAAACTTTCTGTTGACCATGTCAGCAGGAAGTCAAAGTCAAAAGAATGTAATCAGAGTGAACAAGAAGTCAACATATTTTCAATAAAAAGTCAAAAAACATTTTATAGGGGTTTATAGAACCATATGTCCATCGTCGTCATGCTGGACCCCGCACACGACCGCAGATCATATAAAATAATAAAAAATTGCTTTTCTTCTTTTTATAAATTAATATAAAGAAATAATGTCAATAAGCTTTCTTTTCTTTTTTAGAAAATAACCTTGAAAAAAAACGTCGTTAGAACTTGTTTTGATTTTTTTATAAATAAGTCTACAAAACAAAATCTTGTTTTTCCTTTTGAATTTTTTTAGAAAATAACCTACAGAAAAACGTCATTACAACTTCTGAATCAATTTTATGACAATAATTAAAACAAAGTGCGTTTAAAAAGGAATTCAATATGATCCCGGAAAGTCAATAAGAAGTCTAAAAAAATTAAAAAGAATGTTGAGACCTGTTTTTGTAAGGGAAGGCTGGTTCAACCAGCCCCATTTCATTACGTTGCGTTTCGTCTGCTTATGCACAAGTCACCGGGACATTTGTGCTTTATATTAAGCGTGGCTCCCACCTCAAGGAGATCGCCTGGCACGCGACCTTCGAGACACGAATGTATCGGTGACTTATACGGAAAGTAAGAAGACGGCGCTGTATAAAATCAGCCTTTAAATATATATATATATATATTTACGCGTGCAAGCATGTGTAGCTGGCTCGTGAAGACAACTTTGGCAGACTTGCAATCAATGACATTTAAATAGGGCAAGACCCGGCATGACGTCTTGCCCAGCGACGACGGAAAAAGAACTCAATCCCAGACTGCCTTGCGCACCGACGCGCTCTCATGCAAGCTCCCATCGTCTGCTACCACTCGGTCGTATATGTAAGTCATAGTCTACGTCTGCTCCGTGCCTGAGGTCTGCTTCGTCTGCTCGCTTTCGCGGCTGGCTTTTGATGCGATCTACGAAGCAAACCAAAGGAGTTTCGATGCGAACGCTCATTCTCATCCCGGCGGAGGGAAACGAACACCTACTGGAAGCAGGGCTTGTACGGTCTTTCTCAACCCGGTGCCATTCTCAGCGTTCGTGAGTGCCACGTCTGATACGCTCGTTTTACAAAGCCGCACGCCCTATGGTGGCTCGCTCTAGACGACGCTTCCGGCGCAGTGTCGAGAGCGTCCGCCACATGCTGACTTCCTACTCGACAGGCCAGTGTTGGGCTCCAAACCTCCCCTGTTGGACACCAATTTAGTGGATCCAGTGGACGCCGCTCTATAAATTAAGGCAAACAATTCTGTTGCCACGGCAATGCCATGGCAACGCGGTTGTGCCCCCCAAGGAGGTTATAATTGAGTTTACTAATCATGATGAAAATTACCCGATACTGTGGTAAAAAATGGGGGAACTTAGTAGAAGAAAAAACACAAAAGAAAAAGGATCGTATCATTAACTGAGCGACTGAGGGGACATCTCGTGGCTACTCCTCAACCACGTTGCGACAACAGTGCCATGGCAACGCGGTTTGTTTGCTCCCAATGAGGTTATGGTTGAGTTTCATAAACATAATATACATTACGCGAGACCGTGGTAAAATATGGGGAACTCAGTAGTACAAAAAAAAAGAAAAAGAAAAGCATCGTTTCAATGACCGAGGGACTGAAAAGACATTTCGTGGGCTCCATAGGCTCCATATAAAGGTTGTGCGGAGGTAAATAAAAAGAAAAATGACGGAACTTCCGGGGGAGTATATTACTTCCGTTTGGCTATTGTTTTTTTGCTTGTTTCTGAGAACCCTGTGCGAGTGGCGCATACTTTAAAAGCTTCACCGCCGAGGACTAACGGTGGTATGCGGAGGGCAAGTTCGTCTGCTTCTTGCACAGGGGGTAGCGGTGACGTCAGAACGCCGAGCCCTGATTGGCTGATCGCGACCCTCTATCTGAGCGTCGTCTGCTCCTTTGCAACGTCGTCTGCTCGCAACGTCGTCCGCGTCTGTCTTACCTTTCCTGCGACTTTCGGAAGTGCAGAGGCCAGATTCACGAAACGATCTTACGCCAAAGATATGCGTAAGACAAAACTTAAGAACAAATTAGTATTCACGAAACGAAAGTTTCGTAAGTTTTGCACAGCTTACGACGAAATCCTACGACAGCTCCGAAGCTGTCTTACGCACTTCTTACGATCAAATCAGCATGGCCGACAGCGTCGCAACCGCGACGACCAACGGACGTTTATTTTTGTACGTGCGCTTCTCACGCGTCCCGACTTGAAGCAGCAAGAAAAAAGTAAAAAGTACTTGAAACAGACCCCGACGAACAAGAACGCTGGATCCACAAACACCCGGGAAAAGCTCTAACGGCCACGATTCCACCGACACCGACCAAGCGAGCTCGGCAAATAGGCCTAGCAGGCACTCCGACTCGGCGACCGTCTGCTCATGACCGGCTGGCGTGCTGAGTGGAATATGCCCGCGCGACCCTTGTGAACCCTTCCCCTATTATAGTTTTATCGCTGACCTCAATTTTAGATTAAGAGGTCAATCTCTTCCTCTTGTCATCTCCTTGTTTTCCGAGGCAACGGTGACTCTCGCCGGTGAAAAAGCGGTGAATCTCCGACAGACGCAGGAAGGGTAAAGCATGCCATCGCTTTGGCTAGCAGACGTAAAGCAGACGACGTTAACTGCGCCAACCCGCCACTGCCGTTAAAGAGTGAGGAGTCTTGCCGCACACGAAACGAGGAAAAAGTATTTCGGAGGGAACTTGCGGACACTAACACGCTCACTCTCGGTTCTTAGCAAACAAACCTCGGCGCCTCGGGACACCTCGCCAGTGAGTCCTTTGACTTCCCTCTTTGATGCGTGTCTGCTAGTTGTTAGACAAAAACAACGTACTGCCCGAGTTATTTCGTCTGCCCTCTCTGAAAGGCGAAGTCGAGCTCGCTCGTAAAGACCTACACACCTACACAAAGATCTACAACCAGAACAGTAAATTGAAAGAATAAATAAAAGACGTGTCGCGCCCAGGAATCAAACCCTGGCTCTTCGCGTGGGAGACAACCACGATAACCGTTAGGCCACGGCCGCGCTGCCCTCTTGGCCAGCTACGCGCGTGGCAATATGTTTGCAATTAGAAGCTTGCTGAGCGTCCTTGAAAACCTAAAAATCAATCAACCTTAGCAGACCTTGAAGCACGTGGCAAGCGCTGGGGTGCTCTAAGCTTACCCCTCGTGCAGCAGTCGCAGGGTCGCCGATGAGAAAATGCAGATGATATTCGTATCATTCGCGTTATCGCGTCGCTGGCCTTGCGCTTGCTTCACGAATGGTACCTTTCAACCACCCCGGCACTTCCCATGCGATTCAAGGCGTCCTAGAATTGACTGATTTAGGGGTTTTCGATGACGCTCAGCATGCGTTAATTGGAAACACGTTTATTTTCACAAATTCCAAACTGAATTAGAAAATCTAGCGTAATTCTTTTTCTGTAATGAATGTTTGTTTTTGCAACTCCAGACTAGTGTCGTCGCTAGTACTCTGTACCCGAAAAGTGTTTTTATTTTTTTACTCGGACACCCTATTTTTAGGAATGTGTAGAAGTATCCGCGGAAACACCTTATATAAAGGCGTCACGTTACATTACATCCGTTCTCCTCTGGATTTCATCGTGAGCACATGGGGAGGTCTCGCAAATTTAGGACGCCTTCTGAAAATAATGAATACTTTGCTCGCCGTGTCAAGGCAAAGCGTGGGTGCCCGTGCTCACGAACCGGTCAGTCAGCATTTTTCTGACAGAGCTTTGTTAGATGCAGAGACTGAAAGAGGAAGTCAGCTTTTGTTCTTAAAATGAAACCGCGACAATGCAGCTTCAAGGCCAGGGGCGTTGCGTAGGAGACACTTGGGTCCCGCTAGTAAGCTTTGTGTGAAGTGAGAAGGATATCGAGTCAATGTTGCTGCACGGCCCATTTAAATTTACCCGAGAATGGCGGGTAGCAGAATTTAGTGTTCTGAATTCTAACAGAGAAGAGATCTGACATATACTTGAAGACGGGCCACGAATCTCTGATTGGAGTGTATCAGTTAAGGCCAGTATTTCAAGAACTCTATAATAAATTGTAGATAATAATTTTCCTAATTATAACTTTAAAGACGTAACTGACGTTTGACGTGGTCAATGATGTTAGAAGAAAGAGTTTCCTTATTTCAAGCACCTTTCTTTTAATTCTTAATTGTTGGCGAATACACCCGGTTATACTTTAGTGTCAATTTACACCATAACTGTTATAAATATAATATAAAAAATTATCAACAAAGATGCCACTTTTTTTATTCATATAAAAAACTTCGCAGTTTCCATCAAACTCCGTGCTTTCCCATAATGCTCATAATGCTTCTTGATACTTGTAGACTTTCATGGTAATGGCCACACCAAGAGAAAGGCCTGGACAAACGCACGTGCTGGATATACTTCCATTTTGATTAGAACGCTGTCGGCACAAAAGAAAACAAAAACAACAACAAAAAACACTATGTCCTGTGTAACAAAGTGCGCAAGTATAAGCGTTCAACTTCCAGCTCCTGGAGAAACCAATATTTGCAGCGCACCTGGGATCTCCGGAATAGATCCAGATGCCCAGGTTCACATACGCCGCAGTGGATCACCAAGGAAAATACTACAAAAAGGACGTATTGGAGATTTCCGAAAGAAATCGAAAATAGCGAACTCTTCTTTATCTCGCGAAACAAACGATAAGCCTTTGGGCGTCATTTCTATTGTGTGTTTCTTTTATTATTTTTTGTGTGTTTTTTTCTTTAGCAGCGCTTGCGAACAAGCGAGTGGGCGAAGACTGCGCGAGCAGTGAAATTGTTCATCAAAAGAAGTGCACTCTGAAGTGCGTCTGCGCGGCTTGTCATAAACGAAGCTTGCTTCAAACGACTTTATATGTGTTTTATGATATCACCTCGTTGCTAGCGCTATTAACTTAGTTTCTTCTTCTTTCTTTTTTCTAGCGCCGATGAGAAACAAGACACATCCCGGTCGAGAACTATATACGTCTACATTACAAATAGTGAGCTTACATTTTAGAAAATGACATGTGTCAAAACTTGAAATATAACAAATGTGAAACTTGGAAATACAGCATGCCACGAGTGGTTAACCAACAGTTGGGTTATGGTGGCTTGGAACGCGTGTCCGACTCGTGTGTTTACCGCGTCCAAAAAAGTGGTCCCTCGATTTCCGCCCGATGACGTCATAGAAGTGTCATGCTGTCGCCGACCGCGATCCTGGCGGCGTCACAGCAGCGCTGGTGGGTGTGGCAGACGCCTGTTCTGCTGCAGGTCGCTCTCTGATGTGACTGTCCACGGAAGCTTCGGCAGCCAGGAGTTGGGACACTGCCACGACAGCGACACTCCCGTTTGCTCGTGCTTTTCGCCGAAACTTCTACGGCCAACCACCAGGATCGCGACATACGACAGCGTGACGCTCCAGAATTGTGACGTCATTTGTGACGTCCTTTGTGACGTCATTTGTTGCCATTTCGGCACCGCTTTCGATGCATGGGCGATACAGGACGCTGAAAACACCAGTCCGAAAAACGTTCCAGGCACCGTCCTTTACAAAAAAGTTGTAAACGAATTTTCATTGACCTTCTAATGTATTGTCATAAAGTCATTTGAAACTGAATATGAACTCAACGTCTAATGAGTTGGATCACAAGAAACTCAATACCTATTCTATTAAATTGACTCATTTGGAATGCAATTGAGTCTGGTCATTAAGAACTCAATATCAATTCTGTTGAATTTACTAATTAGAAAAATAATTATATTTGGTCATTAAGAACTCCATACACATTATTTTCAATTTACTCATAAGGAATGCAATTGAATTTGGTAATTAAAAACTTAATATTTGTTCTTTTGAAGTTACTCATTAGGAACGCAATTGAGCTTGGTCATTAAGAACTCACTATCCATTATTTTGAATATTGTCAATATATATGCTATCGAGCAGTGGCGTACCAACCTGTTTTTGAGTGGGGGAGGAGGGAGGGGGCAAACCCTCTCCCCCCCCCCCAGTGCCGGGGGGCGGTGCCCTTGGTATCCCTTCAGCGCTGCCGGCCAGTGTTTGCCCTGCCTGCAGTGGCGGCTGTTTCAGGGGGCAAAATATATGCCTTGCCCCCACTCTGAGAACTGGGGGGCAAACGCACCCCTTGCCCCCCCCCGGTTGGTACACCCATGCAATCGAGTTCGGTCATTAAGAACAATATATAAATTATTTTCAATTTATTCATTCGATATGCAAACGCGTTTTATTGTGAAGAACTCAATAGTTATTATTACTTCGAATTTACTCATTTGTAAAGCCCTGCGCGGATAAGTCTGGTCATCCGCATCCATTCCGTGTCCGCAGATTTTGTATCCACACCCACTCCCCATCCGCAGTGTTCTTAAATTATTGCATCTGATCCGCATCCGCACACCTTGAATCTGCATCCGAACAGCATCCGCAAATTTCAAAACCACGTCCGAAACGCAATCTGAGAATTCATGTTATATCATAAAACCAAGCGTAAATGAAAAAAAGGTTATTTTAGTTACTTTATAAGCCGCTTGCTTATGTTTGGACAAAGAACGGTTCGACTCAGAGTGCAATGAAAGTCATTTAATCGCATTTTGTTTCATCGTATTGATTTTATAAGCAGAGTTTGTTTTTGTGTTTTATATTAGTAAAACATCGGTGGTAAAAACCGGGCGCTTTGCTCCAGGATAATAATTGGGGAGAAATAGTTTTTTTTTCAGAAATTAATTTGAAAATCGGGTTTTGTCACTTATATTTAGAGAAAAAAACAAGTAGGCATAATAGATTTTTTGTTGAGCACGAAGAAGCACGCTGCGGGTGTAGCTACGTGCGTACGTGCGTTGCACGTGATGGCGTCTGCAGCACTGACTGCAAAAGCCTTAAACAAATTACTTCGTGCATGTTGCGTTCGTCAAAGCCTTATTTTGATTAGCGAGCACGCGCGTAGAATTACATTCCCAGCATTCACCTTGATACTTAAGTAATTTAGCAACATGTCTATTAACAACAAAAAAGTTCTAATATGTGTAAGTAAGTGACATATTCTGCCCGAAAAAGGCGCTAAAACAAGTTTGTATTTTAACATTTATTTTTTTTTCAGACTTTTATTTTAATTATAAAAACTAATGAAGGAAAGAATATTAACATTATCATTTTACTTAGGTCAAACGATGAAAAAGTAGGAGAGGAAAGGCGGTCGCTCACCGCAGCGAAGTACTCACATATATGCATGGTGAGACACCACTTGGAAAATATCACAATAGTTCAGTTTTAAACACGAACACGTAACGGCGTAAGCAGCAACTTGCGAACTGTAGAGAACAAACATAAAAAACGCACGCACACTCCACGTTTTATTTGTCAAGAAGGCAGGCTTCTACTTGCCTGTGGCATGTACGTTTTGGGTTTTCTTTGCCCGAAGAAAGTTTTTCGGTCTTTCCCTTGCTGCCGATCACACGCTTTCCCGGAACGATTGATGCCCCTGCGTCCTTTCCATTTTGTAGGGACATCATTTTAGGCGAGACATGGTACGATCAAAGCGATCTTAGGTGAGAATGAAGTATTTCTTGGCATAAAAACAATTTTATCCCCGACTTGCTCCTTTACTTTTGAACCTTCTTTTTTTTCTTAGAGATTAATTAATTTCCGCAAAACATTCGATGAGTCACTTCATGGTATCACTCACCTATTCACTCTACACTCTGCGATCGCGCACGTTTATGCGCCAACTCGATAAAAATGTAGAACCGTAACCGTGGGTGTGCGCATTCGATTCGCAACCCGCCAAACCTGATTAATTTTTATCAGCCTTCGCCAGTTGACTGTCGATATCCGCGGAATATCCGCAGGTAACCTGCGGATATGCAGGATTCTACTCACTAGATATGTAAATGAGTTTTATCATTCAAAACTAAATATCTATTTTTTATTTATTCCTTAAATTTGCGATTGACTTTTATCGTCAAGAACTCAATACCCCTTATTTCAAATTTACTCATTAGATTTGCAAATGAGTTTTATCATTGAGGTATCCATGAAACGATTTTTTGTACTTTCGCTAAATACTACTTAGAATCACTGACGTTAATACCTGAATGAACTTGCCTTAGGTTTTTTTCTTTTTTTTCCAGGCAATGTCAGTCGGCAAAACAATTCGAGAAATGCGAGCATATAGTACATCCCCTCATCGGAGCCTGAACAAGCGGCCACGTGGCCTGGTGCCTATTTTATGCCACCAACGTTGATCATAGCCAAGCGCTGGGGCCGGCTCGGACAATGAGCTGCTGTAAATAAATTATGTTCCTTTCTTCCTCCTTAAACCGGCAAAAAAAGAAAAAAGAAGACGTGCTGAGCTCCAGGCATTGTTAGAGTTCGGCTATTGTCATCATTGCAGGGGTTCGACATGCGCCACTACCCGAATGTCCGCTCGAAACTTTGATTGTTACGAGCCTAAGTCGAGTGCTCACGCAGTTCTCGTGTCCAATCCATGAGCCGCTCTCGACTGTCGTCACGCGGGTTGTTTGGATCCCAGAATTACACCATTAAGCTTTGCGAAGGCAAGACTGTAAGAAGTAGTCTCGTTTCATCCTTGCTATTTTACCGCGACAAAGAAGCTTCTGGATCAGTGGCGGTCTGTGCGAGTATACTTGGGCCAGACTAGGACCAGTACTTACGCCTCTGCAAAGTCATGAACATTCCAACCCGATATTGTTTCATGACCCCTTTAAAAGCTCAATATACCTTATTTTGAATTTACTGACGCGCATGGGTGGTGCCGGTTGAAACTAAACATCCATTATTTTGAGCTCACTCACTAGGCACGCACTTGAGTTCTATCACTCGATAAACACTTCTGTGTCTCGTCATTAGAGATTGTAACGAGTTTTGTATCGTTGAGTAGTAGACATCAGCTGATTCGCACGCTTTGAATTTGAGGATTCCCAGCAAGACTTATGTCACAAAGGATAATAATAATAAAAAAATGACCGGATTTTTATGTGTAAGAAATAAAATGCAACACTTTCGAAACTTTTTAGAGCATATTGACAGCATTGCACAATGCGTTGCCCCAAAGAATGACAGTTGACTTTTGTAGCCGTTGTCAATAAAACAGCAGCAAACTTTGTGTTGACTTCTTATTGAACTAATATTTGACTTTCTGTCGAAAGTTTACGCTAAGTTTCTCTCTAGTCACTGGCAAGCTGAGAACGAGAGCGAGGAGCTTCACTTGTCTCGCCCTCAGCGTGAGCCTCCTACCTCCGAACACGCCTCAACGCCATGCCAGTCTCACTCTGACAGTGGAGTTCTTTCATTGAGCCTATTATACTAGCCGAGTGGGCTAAAGCGCACACCCAGCTCGACGCGCGTGGAGCGAAAGCTCGCGCTGCAGAACCCAGGGATCCTGGGTTCGAGCCCCACCCCTGCCCGTTTCGATCTGGATGAGCATCGCACCGGCGTGCGGTCGTGTATCACTACTGCGTGAGCACGTTAAAGACCCCAGGTTAGCAGTCGTACTGCACTGGCAAAATTGCTCATCTACAGTGTAAACCAGTGTCGCCTCATCCTGGCAGACCGACCTTACGCTGTATAAATCACTAAACGTCCAATTTGACTTTGACTTCACCTCGTAAGGAAAAATAAACAATAATCATCTCGTCCTGAACGGTGCTATGCAGAGAAGCGGTTACATAACCGCCAGAAACCGCTTTTGTGGATTTTAGCGACTGAACCGAATGATTATTGCTTGCACCCTTTATTATTTTTTACCAAGGGCAGAGTTCACTAAAGTTAAAACACTATTCACCAGTTATCAGACTTCGGAGGAGCAGATAGCATACGCTATCTTAATATATGCTGAGGTGGTCACCGGCTGAATGAAAACCTTTCTTATTTATGGCATATAAGGCAGTGAGGCAGTCAACGGGAGAGTGATTCAAGCGTTGTGAATGCTATATTACTGCATTCAAGCGTTTGAAGTGCTTTGTGTTGTATTCAACATCTTGTCTGTGCTTCATGTTTGTGTTCGCTTACTCCATGTACCACGCATTCAGAAATTATAAAAAAAAATTATCAACAAATTGCAGGAAGTATTCTTAACACAGCTGCAAAAATTAAGTTCATACACTCACCAAAAATTGTATTGAAATTCAATTTCTTAATATTTCGTGAAGACTCAATGGGAACACAATAAAAAAACTTGGAGGACGCCGAAGCGTCGCTTTTAAGAGTGGAACGCGATAGCATCATCGGGCCCCGTTCGCATAGCCTTCTCATTTGCTTCTCATGCTCTTGAGTGACACAGCGACTGAGTTCTCATGACACAACACTCCTTTATTTGTCTGCGGTACGGTTTTTTTTTCATTGTTTGTTCTGACATGTGATCCTCCTTACATTCTATACAACGCTACTTTACTGTTTTGTGCACACTACAAACTTTATTGTTCCCTTGTTCCTTCGACGTTCACGCGCACTGAGTGTCTCACTTACTCACTCACCACACACAGACGCACCACACTTTGGCACTTTCACTTATCGTAATCGAGATCGTTGCGAATTCCTTCGTATCTCCCTTGTTCCATGACATACCAAACGACAGCTGTCCCCCTTTCTCGAGCACTTTCATCAAACTCAACTAATGCAATTATGACGTGACGTCACACGTGTGACGTCATGTAACGTCGTGTGTGACGTAACGTCACACGCGAGGTCATGCAACGTCACGTGCGACGTAAGGTCACACGCGACGCCACATGACCTCGCGCTCTCCGCGTGTGACGTCAATCCACATGACCTCGCGTGTGACTTCATGACCCTATCGACCAATCGGAATTTTTCGGTCCCGCCGAAAAATTCCGATTAGCTCTAAACGCTTTTGCGTTAAGAACAATTTGAGTTTGAATGGAGACTCAACGCTGAATTCCCTCAAAACATTGAGTTAAATATTTATGTTCTATTAAAACTGTTTTAATCTTTTTGTTAGAGGCAGTTGGGGCATAAATATATTTTGCCATATAAAACTAAGCCTCAGAGGTCAAGTTTTATTGATTCTCTAAATGAAAACCCCCCTCCTCCTCCCCACAGGTTATAACATAACCTTTTTTTTATTTGTGGCAACATATTATCACTACAGTGCAAGGTTTTTCATCTTCTGGTTATTTCACAACTTTAATAATATGAACGCCTCCTCAGGGCATGGTTATTGCTTCCCGCCCATCACATTTTTTTCAATATTTTTGGGACACAATTATTTTTTCAAAAATCAAAATTGTATACTAATCAGTTTCTCAACACTCTGTTACAGCTCGCCATATCAATCTAGAACTGATTTTCTCGGAATATAGTAGATATTACGGTTAAAATGTAATTCAGATAACATTTACCTTTTCTCATTTTGCTGTGCTCCAGATAGAACCAGCTAGGTGCGCTGCTGTTTCTTTAACATTTTCTGACGATATTATTATTGTTTAGTATTCAGAACACAAATAAAGTTTTTAATTGTTGTTATTTTCTCGGTGACTTTTTGTGTAGGTGCGAATGGTGTAAATATCCGTGGACGTTTTCATTGCTTCTTATACTATGCTATCCGTAATGTAAATCTAGTGCTTTATTGCTTGTTATATTATTGTTATGTCCCATCGTATCCTCTTCAGACAATGCCCTAACGGGGTGAGCCGAGGTATAATAAATAAATAAATAAATAAATAAATAAATAATACACGACGGACCAAGGGACAATACTTTTGTTGCCATTTCCGGGAGCCAGTTGGATCGACGTGTTATGGGCACTCGCACCATAGTGAAAACAACCACGCATGTCTACCGTGCTGTCTTGCAAGCACCTTGAAAACAGCATCATGTTTGTGATGAGACAGCGTTGCCAGGGGAACGAAGTTCGCGCAGACGCCTTCGCTTTTTGGAATAAACGATGTCCATGTGCGCGCTTAGAGGCCACAGCTCTTGTTTGAAGCGAAAGCCCTTGTTCGTAAACAGGGTGCTGGTGTGTAGGTGAGCTCGCTCGTTTGGGAAGAGATAACGTCGCCTCAGTTCCCGCCACCGGTGTTCGCGCACGAACACCGGCGTGTGATGGAAATGTCCGCGCAAAGGAATCCTTGTTTTCGCGTTGGTTCGTGGCGCGTCCGACCTCTTTTAATTTCCTGCCGATCCTCTGCCGACGCTCCCTTCGCACGTCTCTCCTTATCGTGTTACCAGGCGCACGTCATTTTGGGAGCGCGCACGTTAAATGATTATCCGTTGGCTTTTGCCGGTGTGCACAGAGGATATGTCAACCAACTAACGATAACAAAGGCGCAAGTGGAGGAAGGAAGGGAGCGCAGAACAGGAATAGAGAGTGAGAGATGTTAACTTGGGTAAGTGTAAGTTTCCCGGTCGGCATCTTTGTGATGGGGAGAGGGATGGGAGGAGGGGGGGGAGATGGGAGTATTAAAATGGGAGAAGCAGAGAATAAAAAGCGTAAAGGTTAAAATGTTTAAACATCTAAAAAGAAAAAAACAGCACTTTACACACAAGCGCCAAAGTATTTTTTTTTTCATTCTCTGCAGGCCGAAATTAGGGAATATTTTGTGGTGAACAATAAAACAATACAACCCGGAAAAGCGCAAATCAAGAGGTAGCCAATAATAAATAATGACCGTATTTTTTTTTTTTTGGGGGGGGGGTGTTTATACGTCGTTTATTCCTGACGCAGGAATAGGTGATTTTCTAGTTTCTTTTTGTGTCTCACTACTGAGGTGATCTTTCTCGTTTTTTCGCACTCGCTAACCTGACGTCTTTAGGGAACTTCTATCACCTCTAAGCTTTCACTGTTTTGGGCGCGCAATAAGTATAGCAGAATTGCATCGAACCACCACGCGCCAAATTAATTTTTAACGCGAAACGTTAATTAGCTTGGTTTTCAAGTGAAGTGAAGCCTCAAAAAGCGTAACCGCGAATTTCCCCGCTAAATTTAATGGGGAGAATAAGTCAAGTAGCTTCATATGTCAACTGATTGATACGCAAATTCGGCTTCCCAGCTAGATTTAGCTGGAAAATTGACGTCACGTGAACTCAACACCAATTAATTTTCCCCGCTACATGTAGCGGGGAAAAAACGTCATACAACTTTATGTCGCGCGACCTATACACTAATTCAGTTTACCCCGCTAGATTTAGTGGGAAATTCGCGTCAGGTGACGTCAACACAAATTCAGTTTCCCCGCTAAATTTAGCGGAGAATATGACGTCACATGACTTCACGCCACGTGACCTACATCCAAATTCAGTGTCTCCGCTAAATTAGGCGAAAACATTGACGTCAGTGTACATGATGTCACCTGACCTACACGCAAATTCAATTTCCCTGCTAGATTTAGCGAGAAAATTGACGTCACGTGCCTTCTACATAAATTTAATTTACCCGCTATCCAACCTTCCCAATATTCTGTTGACACAGGCCGACCCGATGCTGAAAGTCAATGGGTCAATGAGTCACTGAGTCAATGCGGTGGAGAGGAGTGGAGGCATAGCTTGAGAAGTGCCTGGAGCTTACTAGCTCTAATTTGCTCCAAGGCAATGTACTTTCGAAGACAAAACAAAACAAAAACACACCAAAATTTGGCACGTGACGTGGGTATAATTTTTTTGTTAGCAGCGAATGCGCGCTCATGCTTTCTTTTAGGTCCATATTATCCTCGTCTTTCGGAGATCGTGACAATTACGCTTTTTTGAATCCTCTTATATATTTCGGGGGTAAATTACGCCGGGGACGTCTTAATACATCTCAGATATCGCCAGCTACGCGTCCTCATTACTCGAGTACGCGGATACGAGAGAAATGGGGAAGCATGCGAGCAGTTTCTGGATCGATGGTCTGAAGAGACCATGAAATGAAGTTTCGGCTGGGATATAAATCTGGATTTTCCTAATCGCGAATCGTTTAATGCGCCAAAGTAAAACTGGTACACGAGCGTAGAAAGCCAAAAAGGAGCTGCATTCGGTACAAAATTGTGCAAATATAGCGAACTATTTCGTACCTCGAGAACGCAGAGTTCCACGGTGCGCATAAAAAGCACGGTGAAGTTAGAACCTCCGTTCCACACTTAGGCCGCCGCTGCCAACGCTACGAACCAATGGAACCCAACCAACAAGCGCCAAAAGTGCTTCGTCATGGCGCTGCGCCCGGCCTTTCTTTACGCTTGCCATTATCGGCTAAACCAATCAAGCACTGTGGATGCGGCGTGATGCTGCGTTTTTTGTTTTTCTTTTTGTGCGTGATTGGTTTAGCCGATAATGGCAAGGACAAGCGCCATGACGATGCACTTTTTTTCGCCGCTCGATCCACTTCATCAGAGCGTAGGGTTGGGGCATGCGGCCGGGCTTTATGGGAAACGCAGTATAAATGCTGAGTGGTCAGGAGCGATCGAAGCTCGTCCGCCAGGGAACTCTCTAGAATCTGGAATCTCGGCGAAAAAGTCGGCGAGGAATCCGGCGGCCGGCCGTGATTATAGCGGCAGTCGAATTCCTCGTCGACTTTTTCGCCGAGTGGTCCAAATTATGGAGCCCCAGTTTGCAAAAAATAACGTCGAGCGCACGACCCCCGCCGCTTATCAAAACCGCTCATCTCGTTTTTGTTTTGTTTGTTCTTTCTTTCTTTTTTAAGCAGTTTGTTTTAACTGAGTTTTGCGGAAGGGTCTGGTTAACCTCCATAAATGATAATAAGGGTGTCTGGTTTTCAGCCACCTCGGCCTGGCGCGCATCACTCGATTCTCAGTGTGTCGTTTAATTTCACGTTCTTGTTCCATCTCGCGCGGGCGGAAAAAGATAAAATTTTATTGAGGTGTCTATTTTTACTTTGTTCTAAAACCGGGGTCACACTGCTCATACATCACACAACAAGAGACAGTCTGCAAACACGAGTCACCGCAATGTCCGTGGTTCGAATGCCGTGTACCAAGTTTCTCCTTGAACTGATTGTCATGCGGCGTTCGAAGCACGAATCTCGCGGTGACTCCAGTTTGAATCTCTATGCAGACTGTCCTTTGTGTGACGCACAAGCAGTGTGACCCCGGCTTAAACATCATGGGAAATAGAAAAGATTTTGGGCATCACTTTGTCATGAAGACACAAAATCACAAAACTTTAACGCTTGCCTAGACAGGACCAGATATAGAATAATAATATTTTTTGACGTTGCTTCATAAAGCAGAATTGCAATCGCAGAGCGGTTTAAGAAGACTCCTGATTAAGAAGTTCGAAAACTAAATTTATACGTTTCGATGGCTAATGCCTGCACGAAGTGTATAAACCTTGCCCATTTTGACGGCCAGAATGGGACAACATTTGTTTTATCTTGTAATAGAATCGGGACAAAACTTCGAAATATAAAGGCCTACTTCGTACCTCAATATCACTTCAATTGTGATAGCTACAACGCTTGTGGCGGATATCTGTTGTTCCTTTTGTATCCGACACAGCACAGCTATGATGCAGTTTTCGTCATAGTGGAATCTATTATTGCGTTAAAAATGAGCTGAAGCAGTCCTTCCTGCTTCTTTAATGAACCTGTCAGTTTCTCAGAAAGCTGTAGTTCCAACGAGGAATGGGATGCGACATTGATATCCCATACTTCAACTCTTTGACAAACTGAAAGATAAAATAGCTTGTGAAGACCGAAGACGCAAAAAAAAAAAAAGAAGAAAGGCCGAATTGGGTAATTCAGGTCATATTGATCGTGATTGCGCTTTCGTCACCGCATGCAGACACCACGAATGAACCTCCAAATCTCTCTTTACAGACTGAGTGCTGCGTCGTCCACAGCCTCGCGTGTCCATCGCATAATACTTCCTGCAAAAGGGACGTAGAGAAAGCGGAAGAAACCCTCAAAGGTTCCGACGGCACGACATGCCCTCGGGGGAAAGCAATGCGGACAGCTATAGGTTCTGCATCGCACGTCTCCTTTGGAGCAGATCTTTTTGTCTCGTTCTTTCAGGCAGTTCGTCTCTCTGCCGCAAAATGTTGGCCTCATTGATTTACCCCGCCATAGAACAAGTTCCGGTCCGGGTTCTGTTGACAAAGGAAGTGGTGAGCCTATACAACATGACATTTGGGGCCTGGAGGCACGCAGTGCCCGGAAAACGTATTTTGTCTCCGGAACGTGTCGTGTTACTCGCGTAATTGTACTCGGAAAAGAAGTTTCTGGTTCCGGTTGCCGCGAAACCGTGAGCGGCAACGCTGATGTTAGTTAGATCAAATTTCAGGGCGTCTTGGTATACATAAGCTTAAACGTTCCATCCCTTTGATATTTTGTTACGTTTAATTACGCATATTGAGAAAGTTCGGCTATCTATTGATGCGCCTTGGAATAAAAAAGAACGGTACGCCATTGGCCGAGTGCGAGGTGGGTGTGCTCGCAAATCGTAAGGCCAAAACACGAGCTGCGAGTAGTGCCAGGGATTCTGTAGACACAGCTTCACAATTGCGGAAAATCGTTCGGAACGCCCGTCCCGGGTCGGAAACTGCACACGTCTACACCGACGCAGCAGACAGGGAAGACGGAGGAGGCAGAGCCATAGCACGGTATTGCCTTAACACACGCCAAGGCGGGGCTTGCGATTCGGAAGAACCACTCAACCACGAAAGCGGAACTTCGAGCTATTCAACTTGCCGTGGGAGCCGAGTCCCTAATCTCGGAAGGCTCCAGAAACTTATGCATATACATGGACCTTAAGGAGGCTGTCGAAAGGTGCCGACAGCGGGACTCCTCCAGCAAGACGGTGAGAAAGATCGAGGCAAGAGTGAAAACTTTCAAATCCAGAGGATTCAAAGCAACCATCTCCTGGGTCCCGGACCATAGCGGGATCGAGGCAAACGAAAGAGCTCACGAGGCCGCGCGAGAGCTCATTCCTTCTCCCTACATCCCTGCAACAGGCCAGAGCGCGAATTAGCAAGGAGGAGCCCGATTGGGATGAGCAGACGACCCTTGACAGCATTGAGCGGCGAAGAGTCCTGCGTAATCTACTGCCGGAAGACGGATGACCCACTACCGAACGGATATGGTCGGTGAGCTACCCTATGTCCCCGGAGACTCCGAACCGGAACGGCCATCTCCCCGGCAGTTCGGGCCAAATTCCAGAACCAAAAACTGAAGTACAGCGACGAAAAATAACACGCCTTTAATGGATCCTGCAGTGGAAGCGCAAGTGGGCAACAAGCCACAAGCGCACACCTCTTATGGTACTCGCCGTAACTGAGCTAGACGCGGAAAAAAGCGATCCAGAAACTGACACTCCAGTTGCGCCCGGGATCTGTTTTGGATTGGACGCACCCGAGGGGTGCGACGCAGCACCGCAAAGCTGTTTTGGACTCGCTGCTCGACTTTGTCGCGGCAGCTGAACTACAAGACTCAATCGAAGCGCAGAAATTCTCAAAACACCGCTCCCCTTCCCCGGCCTCTCTCCGATGTCAGCAGACAAGAGATGAAAAAAATCCTTTCAATAAAGATATGTTTAATAATAACAAATTTACAATTCTTTTTGCTTTTTTGTATTCTAGCTCATTGACAGTCGTTTCATTGGGATTCATAGTTAGGGAGACTGTCCTATAACGCTGAATATATATCCCAAGTGAAGAATGTCGTCGTTGAACACGGTCTCAGTAAGCGCATTTTTTAATTCAAGCTGCGCTGGTCGGTGGAGAAAAATAACCAACAAAAATATAAGACAATAACCACAGACGGTGCCATCGCGTAAGATAATACATAAAAAAATTATATTCGAACTCTTTCTGTCAGGGCCTGAATGACGTTTGCCAGGGCCGTTCGTTAGACTCAGTTGCTCTTCACCAGATATCTACCGGTGTGAGGGAATTAAACCACTCCAATGCCTGGCGTCGAGAACACTAAGAATAATAAAAAAAATCGACTGTACTAAAACGACAAATCTTTATAAACCTAAAAAAAAAAATCAGCATAGAGCCAAGGCATTTACATAGTAAAAGAAGACCAGTGCACCTACTTTACCCCAAAGCACCTGAAAGAGCCAATCACTGCAACTTATGGAGGGAGCTTGGCGAATGAAGAGGCTAAGAATAGGCTTGGGCATAAAAAAAACAACATAGTTTGACCTTTGGCACTCAGATTAGGTGACATTTCACATTCTTCAAGTGCGTGACGCGAGTGAAAGGTCACACACGGTGTCACAGCCCAGACTATATACTTCTTTTTAAAGGCCTAGACATATTATCAGCTCCGTCATAGGTTGAGTTCCCTCCTTCAATTCCATCAATGGTACTCCCAAGTGCCTTGCGAGGGGTAGACGCATTAGATCGTTTAAAGGGATGCTGAACAAAGGAATTTAGTGTCTATAATAAGTGGCGCACGCTCTTTCCACGAGCCAGCAGCCGCCGGTGTGCGCGAGCACACGCAACAAAAATGACGTCACAGAGCTCCATTCGCGGTTAAGATGACAGAGAAATGTATGGGCTTCGGGCCAAAGGAGAATAAAGACAAGTTTTTCATCTACACAGTGGTGTCTGGTGTAAAAGGTAAGCGATTATTTGGTCTAACAAGCACGTAGCTTTCACTTGTCAAGATGAAAAGCCTGTCTTTATTCTCCTTTGGCCCAAAGCCCATGCATTTCACTGTCCTCTTAAGCGCGAAGGGAGGTCTGTGACGTCATTTTTGTTGCGTGTGCTCGCGCACACCGGCGGCTGCTGGCTCGTGGAAAGAACGTGCGCCACTTATTATGGACACTGAATTCTTTGGTTCAGTATTTCTTTAATGTGCAACTTCGTCTTCTCTTTTTTTTTTTCTGGGAAGGTATGCGAGGAAAACCTAATCGGGACAAAGCGGGGTCAACGAACAATTTGAGCAGTAATAGCGGCTATACTTTGGGCGTTCCTCTTTCCCTTGTCCACATGGCACTTTAAAGCTGCAATACCAGTTAAGACAAAAAAAAAAGAAAATTGCGTTGCGCAGGATTTTTTTTAACGCAAACGAGGTAGTTTTGTATTTTTGCCGGTAACAAGATAACTTTACATGCTCTCGCCCCCCCCTCCTACCCCAAAGAAAATAAATAAATAAAAAAACGTATGTCGTAATAAATGAAAAAAAAAAGACGTTGCGAAATAAAAACAGCGCGTTGCGTACAAGTCCACGCGTAAGCACGCGAAAATCCTGCTCAGTATCCCGTCGCAGCTTTCAGTTGTATGTGAAAAGTACTTTTCCCGTCCCGACATTCGTTTAATTTCTTTCAGACGGGGTGCACTGCGTGAAAGTTGAAAAACGGATATTGCTTGGAGCATAGCTTAGCCTAACAGAACTATCAAATCAACCATCAAATATTTATTTCCAGAAAACTGGAGGGATCGCCAGACAAAAAGCTGTTGAAAGCTGAACATGATTATGTATGTCGGAGAAGGGGAAAGTAAGGCCGAACTGCGTCTTCTAAAGGCAGACTTTGGTTTCGGTATGAAGAAAACGAAAATTCGTTTTTAAATGCCCAACTACAGGAAGCAAAAACATTTTGTACTCAACAAAAAGGAAAACGTGGAAACCCCATAGAAAAAGATTTGACGACACGACTGTCCGGAGATCGGCAAATGGAAGTACATATTGTTGTTTCCCGTCTACGTCTTTCCGGAGACGGGGTGTGCCAGGTGCGACCCAAATTGGAAGGGGATTAGACATCGGCGAAGGGGTAGCTGTTCTGTTATTTGCAGCCAGCAAAACAATACGACCTTATTACATTTTTCGTCCGTTGTGGTTCCTGCCAAACTCCCAGTAGTTCCAGAGCGCATTCTGCGCCGAGATCTGGTGGGAATACCACATATATTTTGCTTTCTTTTGTCAGTTAAATCAATGAAAAATGCATTCGGTTGCTTTCCTACGAGAGCCATGCAGTCTTACACTACATTTCACTTTAAGTACGACCGCAGCTGAAATTACGATCAGATGAAGCCAATCAAGTAGCCCCAAAAATGCGTAGTGTGTTGAGTACGCCATAGAGAAATTTACATGTAGAAGCGTTTGACAGCGTCCGGCAAAGGATGCTTAAAAAGACTAGTAAAAGAAGAAAAAAGGACAAGCGCTGTGTTGTTGTTTTTCCTCGCTGCTCGTCACTGTCTTTTGCACTGTGTCTTTTTCGTTATGTGTAACCGACTAGCCCACAGGTAGAGCTTAATGGTCGAGATAAGCTTGTCGTTTCTCTACCAGCACATCCAACAATATCTTCTGTTTAAATGCATCATTTCGGTAGTAAGGATAAATACTGCGAAGCTGCTTCAATCGCAATATAGTTACTTAGTTGTTCTTCCTGTTACTAACCTCTAAAGTTTCTATTTCGAAGTTATAGAGTGACTGCATGGCACCGTAAACTTGTTTTTAATGCTAAGTATTTTTGAGCATTTGATTTTTTATGTCCTATGTTAATTTCTCGACACTTCACAATCGTGTAGCACTTAGATCATTTGACAAACTCCTGCAAATTCGTTTACCAGAAATAAAGTACACTACTCTCTTCGTTTAAAAAAAAATGTTTTTGTGATTCGTCGTGTTTCTTTTCTTTTTTGTTTTTCAGAAAGAAATCGTCGGCGGTAAAAATAAACTAAAGCGACAGAGAACTGAACATTGGCATTCTCCGTTTTTCGAAAAAATATATAAAAATAAATAATTAAAAATCACTGTGCTTCGGAAGTATGATACTGAATAAATATGCTATTATATTTGCATTTCTCTTAAAACAAAAAAAAACAAACATCGTGGTGATCTTCCGTTGAAAGTCTAGTGAAATTTTTAGACATAAAATATATTATGTTGTTATATTCTGTTTTGTTATATTTTACTGTTTTTGATTCCACGGGAAGTAGGTCTCAAACCTGCACACTGCCGGACCAGGGAAACGTATACTTATCAATTCCTGAACTCAGCCATGACGACGTTTTTGCGGTGATTCGGGCGTTAACACTTAAGAAATCGGCTGGAGCTGACGGAATTCCTTTGTTTATACTCAAAGGGTGCGACGACGTGTTAGCTCCGATTTTAACTTTTATTTTTAATCCGTCGCTGAAAGATAGGGTTTTTCTAACTGCATGTAAGTTTTCACAAGTTGTGCCAATACTCAAAGATGTGTCACCACTTTCTGTCAATAGTTCTTGTCCAATTTCACTGATCTGTTCGTTTGCCAAGGTGTTCGAAAAGGCCATGTATTGTCATATTATGCGCTTTTTTTTTTCAAACGTATAAACATGCAATTACATGGTTTTATGCTGATTCATTCTATGGAAACAAATTTAATTGCGTTTGCGGAATTTGTGGGTGCCAAACTAGGGTCGAAGCAGCAGGTCGACATAATCTATTTTGATTTCAAAAACGTATTAAACATGGTGAGCCATTCATTGCTAGTTAAAAAACTCTTGCGTCATATGGTCTTTCCTTACCACTTTGCGAATTAATTAAGAGCTGTCTGCATGATCGATGGAATTTCGTTTCACGCGGTGGTGTACAGTCCAGCTGCGTACCTCTCCATATCATCCGTCCCGCAGGGTTCCAACGTATCGCCTCTGCTTTTCACCATATTTGTGAACGATATTGGCTCGTACATGAATCACTCCGAAATGTTGCACTTCGCCGATGACGTTAAATGGACAATGAAGACGATTTTAATTAATTTTTTTAAATGGTGTTTTTAGGCTTCTTGGGCACCTGGCACGCTGCCCAATTTTTTGTAGACATTTGTGACGCGTATTTCTGTGCCTACAAAAGAACTGAAGAAACCGAAACTGAACTTATCTCCGTTCTCATTTCTGGGGCTCCGAAAACGGAGGTGACGTAGGGAGTGACGTCAAGTGTGAATAGTCGGTATCGGTAGCATTTAGGAGATCGAGACTGGTTACCGCGGTGGGTTATAGCACCGCGGTGGCGCGATCGTATCGTCGGAGCTGTCAACATGGACGACAATGCCGCTCTCGCGAGCGAGTTCGGTTCGGGCTTCCGTTCAGTGACCTAACACCAACGGAACGGGAGTACGCGTGTGGCGTTCTTCGACATCACCCGACGGTGACCGCCCAGCCGGCAACGAGCGGCCCGCTGGCTCTGAGCAGCAAAACTGTGAGCAACATTCGCGCGGGCGGGACGAGAGCGGCGCGTTGCCGAAGGACAGGCCCTGTCCCTGTCCGACAGGGACGCGGGGAGATACCGAGGTAAAGCGGCAGCGACCCGGAACCGGTTCCTCCGCGGGGGACCTCCCCAGAAGGAGAACATAAACAGCTCCATTTTGCTTTCACCAGAGTCGGACGTCCACTCATTTCGTCGTCAAAGAACAAGAACGATTACTGGTCTTCAGTCGACCGTTTGAACAGCCATCTGCGGCGCACAAATTTGGCATGACTACCACTTTGCGAAATCCTTCGAGTACCGTGTTCCCAAAGTAAACACGACATCGACGTCTCCAGCTTACTCCGCGCTGTGTTCTTTTTTTTATTTATTTTGTTTGCCCATAGTTGCTCGTTGCCCGTTTCGCGTCCAGCGTAGCAAAGAAAAAAATAAGTATGCTGTTTCATTTACGGTTTAGTAATCATCTCCGGTCCGATTTATACTTTTCATGGTTATTCAAGCGGAAATTAGAACAGTATTCCTAAAAACTGCGAACCAAAACGTAACCGAGGGCACGTCTCTCGTTTCGACCAATCGCTGACGCGTCTCTTGTGACGTCGCGCTTCTTGGCCCCGCATCGGTCACGTGAGCTCCGCTTCTCCTGGCTTCTCCCGCAACTCTCGGGGCGTCGCCCCAGTCGATCCCGGTACGATTATTACCGCGACTGTTTAATTGATTTGCGCGGCACACAAGCGCCGGTTTCGGCTGAAATTTGGGCAACGTGGCCTGAGACGTGCCTGGAACCCAGTTCAATCGTCAAAAAAATATCCGAAATTGCCTTCATTGTCTCTTTAAGCTTTTTCGAGCTATTGTTAACATTTCTGAATGCGATAAACTACAGCAAGATATTACAGCATTGGCAGACTGGTAAGACTACAACTTGCACTCTAAAAAAATCCCGTGCGTCTACTTTCCCGCACAACACTCGGAGAGCCTATCGCCTCAATTTGCAGAGGCAGCTCAGCAAATGACGATGCCAAAACATATGTTTATACCAAAACACGCAGTCTGAGTTGTGACATTAAGCAATGCAAGCGTGACGTTTTGCATTGCTTAATGTCACAACTCAGACTGCGTTTTTTGATCTAAAGATATGTTTCGGTATCGTCATTCGCTGAGCTGCCTCCGTAAGTTGCGGTGATTGGCTCTCCGAGTGTTGTGCGGAAAAGTAGACGCACGGGCTTTTTTAGAGTGTGGTTCATAACCCGCCCGCCTAAAACAAAAGTTATATATTTTTTCTAGAAAACAGTCTTGTAACAGCATTCGACTACAGCTTTGAACAAGTGTTGATTGAGCGCGTTTCAGTTGTACGTGATCTAGGAGTCTTCTTGGACAGTGAATTGAAATTCTCCTGATCATGTGACACATTTGAGCAATGTATGTTACCGTACTTTGGGCGCGATTACCAGAATGACACAAACAGTTAGGGCATACTTTTGCTTTTTGTGCCTGTATCAATCCCTCATCCAGTTTAAACCGGATTTTTCAGTGCCTTTTGGAATCGTTTAATCCAGGCAAACTCGAATGAACGTGAAAATATGTAGAAGTTTGTTCGACTGCTTTACGATTGTTATTTTTACCGACGAATTTATTTCAGCCATGAGTGCTTGTTGACGATTTCGAACATGCACTGCCTCTTTGAAAAAAGGCAGGCACGGAACTTTTTCGTTATTTTTACACAAATGTCTAAACGATTTGATCAATTGCCCCAAACGAATCTCATCCATTTTTATTGCTGTATCTAGCAGGACTCTTCGCTCCCATCGTGTTTTCGGTTCCATTTAGCCAAAAGGCTAAAGACCCATTGAACATATTCAGTATAACTTTTACATGTCCAATGATATAAACACACCCAAAGTAGATTTTTTTTTCGGGAAAGTTTTAAAATGCGGTTTAAGCTAATACTTTTATAGTGTGACGATTTCTTGTATCAGTCTTTTCAGCAGTGTTATTTTCAACTTTATGCACTTTTTCCTCGTTTACATGCATATTTCACGTATTTGTTTCTTTATATTATGCGTGCGTTTTTTGTGCCTGCTTTTTATGCAACACTGAATGAATGTGTCAACGGTGCATCACTTATGTAGGCCCACGGGCTGTTTAGGGGCACTTAAAAAGTACAATAAATAAACAAATAAATCAGCTCTCAACAGCCTTTTACCAAAAGAGAAGAAAAGGAAAAAAAGATGCATATCTTAAATTGCCACGCGCGTCGCTGAACGAGCGCGTACGTGGCCGAATAGTTACCGCGCTTGGCTGTCGCGCAGAGGGATTGGGTTCGATTCCACGGAGCGGAATGTTCTTTTATTTATTCTTTCAAATTGTCGTTCTCTCAAATTCGAGAACTTTCTCGTGTGAACGAGTTACGAATATTCTACGCACCGAACGTTCTACGCCGAATGCCCCAGAAACCCACGCGGCTACAAAAGGCGCTTTGCATGGCAAGCCGGAGTCAGTCTCACCCCAGCGTTCGAGCCTGCTGTTACGCCGCCATCGACGCTCTATTGTCAGCTTCTGATTCCTTTTTGTTTTGGGCACAAGTTCGCCCCATTAAACATTTAGTTTGTTTCAGTTTTTGTCGCCTCATCGATTGTCATTTGTGACAATATTTGTAGAAACATTTCTTCTGCGAATTTTATTCTAGTTTTCTAATAAACAACATGACCCATTAACATATTTTTTAAAGTCTGCAGGTTGGTTTGCTGTTTCTTTTGTTGATTTTGGTAGCACATCAAATAGATATACAACTTTTCATCAGCCTTTTATGAAGTCTTTTTGTTTACTCTGTCAAGAAAAAGACAAATTCAAAAGGAAGTAATTAGAAAGAGCAAAAATGTCTGTTCTCTGCGCACTAGCTTCTAATCTCAACTTTCCGAGAAATACAGACCTGCCAAGTTCTATAGATACATTAGTTCACAGACGTCCGGCTGAAGGGAGGTCGCATTTATAAAAAACGTACCTCTTGAAAATATCTCGAGCACCATCACCAGAGTGCACCTGCGGATCTCACGGTCGAATATGTAGAACACCTTAATCATAAATGCAAACTTTTTCTAAAAAAAGGAAACTGCGAACGCTTGAAATGCGAATTTTAATAATTGGACAATCGACCGTTGGTACTTTCAAAGCGGCTGTGTTCATGACCGTCTGCGGCGCTCCAGAGTAGAGCACTGCATGTTTAACGCGACTTTTTTTTTTATCGATATTGACATCGCACAAAACTATTACCTCTGTGCGATCGGTACTGTTTAGGTAACTCTTTTCCCAAGTTAGAACACGAATTTAACGCGTTTTAGATGAATATCCGAGACCCCATTGCATAAGTGGTGCCACTTGCACTTGGTGTATTATCTAAACAAGAACTACTAGATAAACACGCACGTACACACGCGGCAAAATGCGGGGCGAGCACCGATACGCTATTTCTCATGTATCAACTTGGAAGGGAAGGCAGACAAGAGCCGACATTAACCTTGATAGATAAATCACAGAATATCGCCCTTATCAGGATGCTACACACGCAGTAGGTAGACTCTGCGGGTGTACAGCGCAGAAGAAGCGCAGACAGAAAGATAAAGAACGGCCGCGGTCGTCGTTGTCAGTATTATATATCGTGTGCGGGAAACGCGCGAACCGCTCTCGATTCTTCCATGGGCGGCCGTTGTTTCATCCGCCCGCAGAAAATATCATCCAGCTATATCGGTATCAAGCTTCTGCGGCCTGGTTGTCTTCAATAAACACTATAAATGGAGCGTACTATAATCGCTGACAGCTCAAGAAAGGCGGGGCGTGGCTTCCTATGTGTTTATGAAGATGTCAGTGTTCCCGTGTTTCTTGGGATGTCAGTGACTCTAACCTAGAGAAGGGCGGTGCACTTTGTCAAACGTCCGTGAGTTCACATTCTCAAAGAACACGGAGACAGGCAATGACGGCGAACAATAGAAGGATCCCAGCGAATGATGAACCTCGGAATACGCTTAGACAAAAAAGTGATGTTGCCGATAAAGTGCGCATGACGTTTGTTTTTTTTTTGCGCACGGTTCTCGCGCACATTGCAGACTACAGATTACTGCATTGTATTCTGAGCTACGTGATTCGCGGAGATCTCTTTTATGTTTGGTGATTGGCCCTCTTCGTGTTATGCAGGAAAGCGAAGCCACAGACGATTCTTGGGCGTGTTTTCATATACCGACGGCACCAGGCGGTGGCTGCACGAACTACAAATCGAGGAAGGGACCTACCTGCGCTACCAATCGATAATGGGAGCTACGCTACCAGTTTCTTCGTTCTCTGAGCAGCGGGGCGTGCCCAACGCGCCGCACAAGTGGGGCATCCGTGGCGTCCACTTAAACGTCGTGTTATTCTTTCCGTCCGCTTTCTTTTTTGCGTAACACAATTATATGTATGCTGCAATTACGTTTGCTACTCGCTGAACTACAGCCTCCTTCCGAATTTCCTCGATCTTTGGTGCCAACTTCCGCCGCTTGGCATCGGGCGCTCGCGCGTGCGCAGAACGCTTCTCGAAAAGGTCCATTCGTAGGGTGTGTTTTGATGGTGGGGAAACAGCTTGAACTCTAAATGTTTAACTGAGCACAGATACCTTAAAGGAACACACACACACACACACAAATAAAAAATAAAAAAACAGTGACGCCGGTTGTGTGGAAAGTGAAGAGGGGCGTCGCCGAAATGGTTCGACGGAACTTTACTTGCTACAACCGCTCTGGAGCTCTGCGTATGCAAACCACGAGGAGGTACGAGCTGTTTCATGCACTGCCACCCGCCTCCCGTGAACCAATGTCACGGTGGCGTCAGGCGTGCGTGGAACGCTTAGTGAGATCTGCCTATCAAGAACGTACAGGTCAATATTATTTAGTCGTGGTTGTTTATCTTACTTTTCTTGTCAGATGGCACATAAAGGACACTGTTTCCTTCCACAAGCTGTAATATCTTGTTTATTTAGCGATATTCTATTTTGTTAAATGTGGAAACCCAGTACCGGCAATATTTTGTGTGTTTTGTGCGTATAATAGGTGCATAAGGTGACGTTTGATTGAACTACTTGAAATTGTGAAGTCCGCCGATAAATCGACTTAGTATTAAGATGTTTCTTGATCTGCGTCCGTCGTATGGCAATGGGGAGTTTTAGTGTATTGTTCCGATATCTCCGATAACAATACCCCATACTCTTCCGGCTCATTCGCACATAAATCCAATCTTTAACGGGTATCGTTATCGAAGCTTTTGGAACGATATACCAAAACACACTATTATGAGATATGGGTAGAAAGGAGAAAATGTGGTTTTAAAAGCATGAGATGCTTTTTAATCCAGACACTTTGTTCGTCGTCTGTGCATTTCCTGCTTTATTTAGCGTGGAAATTTGACGTCTCGTGACCTTAACACATATTGAGTTTCCCCGCTAAATACAGCGGAAAAATTGATGTGACGTGACCTGACGACACGAGACCTACAGACACAATTTATTTTCCGCGTTAAATTTAACGGGAAAATTGACGTCACGTGACCTAGTCACCAAATCAGTTTCCCTGCTAAATTTGGCGAAAAAATTGACGTCATGAGTCTCATGCACCAATTCACTTTCTCCGCTAAATTTGGTGGGGAAAATCGGCGTCACGTGACATATTCACCATTTAAGTTTCCCTGATAAATTTAGCGGGGAAATCAATATCTCGTGATTTCACATCACGAGACCTATACACTAAGTTGCTTTTTAGACTAAATTTGGCGGGAAAATTGATGTCACGTGACCTATACACCAATTGAGATTCCCTCTAAACTTACAGTGAAAATTGGCGTCACATATGATCTGTGTACGAAGTCAGTTTCCCTGCTGAATTTAACGGGGAAATTAATAAAAAATATAAGGTCTGCACTTTTCGAATACAATGTTTTCTGAGGAAACTTTAACAATCGCTCCTTAAATACAGAATTTCATGCATTAGAGGACTTTGGAGATATAGATCGCTGTAAATTTCTTCAGTAAGGTTTACCGCAAATACCGCGCGAGACAACTTTCCCTCGCAGCTCACCTGGTGCCGTCGTCTCCGTAGGCAAAGTCTCCCAGGATGAGGTCCCTGAAGCGGTAGCGCGGCGGCAGCGGCGTCACTCCTCCGCCGGGCGCAGGGCCCGCCGACATGATCGCGGCACCGGCGAGCGAGCTGAGCGACGTGCGCGTGGCCGACCTCGGAGGCGGCGGCAGGGTGGACGCGCCGCTGCTCGTTCCCCGCGCCGAAGCCGCCTGGGCGACGGCGGCGCGCCAGCGGGACTCCGACGACGACAGGCGGCCACCTCGCGGCATGCCCTCGACCCCCGCTTCTGGCCAAGACGCCGACGGAGGCAGGGACGGAGCGACGGGCACCTGCTCCCGGAAACGGGAGGTGGGAGATGCGCGGGAAGGCGGAGGTGCGCGGGGTGTTGGGGAGAGGGGAAAGAGGGAAGAAAGAGGGAGCGGAAAAGAAATCGTATGGTGAAAGTGTGGAGAGGGGACCGGCATATGCGATTTTTGTTTAACAGAGAGAGGATGCAACAAATGAGAGTAGTTTAGGGAAGGAAGGTAATATTTGAAATAATGGATGGAGTGAATATGATAGAATATAAAAAAAAGAAGAGGCACGGGGAATGGGGGAAAAGGAGAGCGTGGGGAGAGGAACCGGTTTTAGGGAAATGTGTGTGAGAAAAGAAGGAGGAGAGATGAGACGAGAAATAAAAAGAGAAGGGTGGGAAGGAAGAAAATGTGTCAGATAGAGGTACGGGGGCAAGGTGGTAAGATAGAAGACACGAGGAGTGGAAATTTCGGGGAAAAAAAGGGGCGAGTGAAAGTGGAAAAATGGGGCGGAGATGTAGGGAAATGTGTGTTAGAGTTGGAGATGGCAAGAGGGAAAGATGAGAGCAGACAAAAAGGAGAGGGTTGGGGAAGTAGAAGGATATGTGAAGTATATTGATAGGGTCAAGGTATTAATTAAGAAAGAATACCCGAGGTGTGGGAAATTAGGAAAACAAGGGGAGTGTGAGAGTGTAAAAAGAGGGAGGGATGTACAGAGATGTGTGTAAGAGTGGGAGATGGCGAGAGGAGAAATGAGACGAAAAAAAATAGGACGAGGGGGGAAGGAGCAAGATGTGTGTGTGTGTGTGTGTGTGTGTGTGTGTGTGTGTGTGTGTGTGTGTGTGTGTGTGTGTGTGTGTGTGTGATATAAAGATAGGGTCAAGGTGGTAAGAAAGCAGAGGGGAGGAGTGACGAATTTAAGAAAAAGGGGGAAGTGAGAGGGAAATATGTCGAGGGAGAGAAAGATGTACGCGAGAGAGAGGAAACGGGAAGGTGAGATGGAAAGGGAGAGAAGGGTTGGAATATGTGCGAGGTAGAGAGATGAGTTACGTGGAGGAAGTAAAAATAAATTGTTTTATGGTAGAGTAATTGGACGGGATTGGTATGTGGGAAAGATTTGCGCACCAGAAAGAAAGTGGGAAGAGGAAAAATGGTGATTGTGGGAAAAGGGGAAAGTGTGAGATGTAGGGACGGGGTCAAGGTAGTGAAATAAAAAAAGCAAAGATGCGGAAAATGGCAAAAATGGAAGAGTGTGAGTGTGAGAGGCGAAAGGGAGTAGAAAGAAATTGTGTGAGAGCGTAAAAACGGAATCGGGATGTGGGGAAGATATGCGGGATAGAGAGGCAGAGGAGATGGGGTGGAAAGTATCGTGGGGAATGGAGATAAAGTAGGAAGTATAGTGACAGGGTACAGGTGGCCAGAAGTAGGAGGGAAGTTGTGGAGTAGTCGGGAAGAAGGTAGTGCAAGTGAAGGGGCAGAGGGAGTGGGAAGAAAAGGTGTGTTGGAAGCGTAAAGACGGGATTAGGACGTGAGAAATGCACGTGGTTAAGTGCGGGATAAGGAATGGAAATAAAGATGAAGTGGGGAAGGAGGAAATAAGTGAGATATCAGGTTTGGGGTCAAGATTGTAAAGCAGAAGAGCAGAGGTGCGTTGAATGGGGAAAAGAGAGAGAGTAAGGAGAAAGAAATATGTTGGTGCGGAAAAATAAGGAAGGAGTCAATGTGTGGGGAAAATAAGTATGAGAAAGAAAGAGAGAAAGAAAGAAAGGAAGAGAGAAAGAGAAAGAAAGAGAGGTAGGAAGGAAGGAGGCGAGTGGCATGAGCCGGGAAGGGGGTTGAGAAAAAAGAAGAAGGTGGGGGATATGACGATGAAATATAGTGAGAGGAAGCACGAAGTGATGGAAACAAATTGCAAAAGAAATGATAAAAGTATGTTGGGTATATGGCCAAAAGTATAGAGAAAGCAATAATGAGAATAATGAGAGTTACAAAGAAGAGGTGTGGATGGGGTGATGGACGAAAAGGGATAAGAAAGTCAAGTGGAATGACAGCACGGAACGAAGCGGTTGAGACATAACAATTAAGTGGGGGAGACAAAAAAAAAAAGAATCAACGAGATTATTGTAGAGGCCGGGTAGAAAGGAGGTAACGAAAGGACGGGTAACGGGGAAAGGAGTGGGAAGAGAATATGAGTTACGAAGAAATTAAAGAGGAAAATAATGAGGAGGAAGTAGGCGATTCAAAAAGGGGAAGAGACGGATGGGGATTGAGAGGCGTAAATGGTGCCGATGGAAAGGATTTGCGAGGAAGCAGGACGCCCAGAAATATGGAAGAAAAAGAAAAAAGGAGGGGAAGAATGGGAAAGAGAAAAATAGGAAAGCAAAGGCAAAGATCAGTTTCTGCGGGAACAGCAAAAGAGGACCTTATATTTGTTTTTGTTTACTTAAAGAGCCCTATCACGGTTGCATCCTTCCTATGATGCACCTGTTATTAGCAATTTATGACTATATAGCATTGCCTTATTATTAGCAATTCGTAAATTTGAACACTGCCTTGTTAGTAGCGATTCATAAAAACAAATTCTGTCTTGTTAGAAGCAGGGTAAAATAAACAACAAAAAACTTAAAAAAACGAATCAGATTTGGTTGACTTAACTCAGATCAATTTGATATATACACTGTAGCCATAAATTAGTGATACTAGATGTATTTTTAAACATGAAAGCTTAATTGATAAATTTGCCGGATAACTAATAACAATACTGATGCAGGAGTTACTGCAAATTTAAATTTTGAAGTACTGTTAAATACCAACGTTTTATTAACCCTTTGATCGTTTTTAGTGTTTGGGTCTTTTTGACCCTCAACGGCTCAAGTGTTGTCTTCAAAATCAAATTTCTTGCCATTAAAATCACATTTCTAGCCACAAACGGAATAGGAACAAAGTTTAGAAAAAAATCAGTGCTGCCAGTTGTTGGCTGAGACGTAAACTAAGTCATTGGCAAGCCTAATTACACCAAAGCGGTTGAGTGCGTGAATCGGGGTTAGCAGACGAGCTATACTCGTCCCGAACGGTTTGGGGACGGTTCCACGTTGACGAGCTAGGCTCATCCAAAACATTTATGGGGGTTAATATAAACCTCCACTTTTCCTCCTATGTCAGTAGAAAAGAGGTTACAGAGAATTAATTTAATAAGGACATGTTTAATAATAAAAAAATAATATAAACTCCCCCATACAAAATAAGTTTGATATCTTTAGTTAGAGAAAATTATTATTAGCTCTTCTTTGGCATTCTCATTTCCTTGCAATAGGGCTTCAATTTTCTTGTTTTACTTTGCAACCTGATTCGCTTGCGACAGAACATAATCGTAAATGACGAGCGAACTTGAAGGAAGGATGAAGGTTCGCTCTGATTTGCTCAAAAGAGTGGAGTTCTTCGCTAGTGTTCAGTCTGCCATAAATCTTTCTTGATACATGATCCTTAGATTCAAATAAAAAAGAAATGCAAATAGAACATCAAATTATATACAAGCGATAAACAAAACAGAATTTGGTAATTATTTTTGAGTAAAACGTTTGATTTAAATTATCAGAGTAAAACTTGTGTAACTTAAATCAGAAATTAAATCATGAATAAAATCACGATATAAATCACATTATTTTTATTTTCCACCGTGGTTAGAAACAATTTATGAAAAACAAGCTGTCTTGTTAGTAGCAATTCATTAAAACAGCACTACAATGCTAGCAGCAATTATTTGAATGCAGGGCTGCCTTGTTAGTAGCAATTCATAAATACAGCTCTGCCTTGTAGAAAAGTCATTTAAGAAAAGGCTTGTTAGAAGCGATTAATAAAACACAAACACTCTCGTTAGTACTAATTCATGAATACAAGTCTGTAGCAACAACGGCAGCAAGCTTTAACATTTCTTAAAACAATAACACAAATAGTGCATTATGATAAAACGTAAACACACAAGGGGCATAAAAGCAGTGTTTTTAAGCTGGAAAAATATTAGATAAAATGTCTACCTCAAGTGATATACATGACTGAAATGCTTCTTAAAGGGGCCATGAAACGATAATTCTATTTTCGCTAAATACTTTTCAGAATCACTCCCCAACATTAATCACCGAATAAACTTGCCTTAGTTTTTCTTTCTAAGCAATAACAATCGGCAAATAAACTCGTGAAATATTGTCACTATTAAAAACATAAACCTGATTTGTAAAACTTCAAATGAATGTTTAATGCTGGGAACTTGTGCCGAGAACCATAAAGTAACAAAGACCGCACATACTTTGACGGCGACGGAAGGACGCCTGACTCAAGCAGCCATCCGAAGCTCCTTTTGTAAGCGCGTGGGTATCTAGAAGTTTCCGAGCACGAACAAACAATAAGATTTTCTAGTCATCTGGGACATTCCAGTCATGCAAACACAAGAAAGATAAAAAGGACAAGTGCTGGCGGGGATCAAACTCCTGCCAGCGGCGTGGGAGTCGAACACCCTGCTGAATCAGCTATTCGCACGCGGCAATACGAGCATCGTTTGTCCCCTCAACTCGGAACAAGATCAAGCGACCACGTGGCCTGGTGCCTATCCTATGCCGCCAAAGATATTCATAGCCACGCGCTGGGGTCGGCAAAGTAGAAAAAGCGTACTGAGCTCCGGGCATTGTTAGAGTTCGGCTATTCTCATCACCGCAGTGGTTGGGCACGAACCACTATTCGAGTATCCGCCGAGGCAATGCGTGTCACGTGCCGAAGTCAAGTGCTCACGCAGTTCTCGTGTCCAATCCATGAGCCGGGCTCGACTGTCGTCAGGCGGGTGGTTTCAATCCCACATCCCCACCCCTGCCCGTTTCGATCTGGATGAGCATCGTACCGGCGTGCGGTCGTGTATCACTACTGCGTGGTGCACGTTAAAGACCCCAGGCTAGCAGTTGTACTGCACTGGCTAAATTGCTCATCTACAGCGAGTGACTCGTCGCAACATTAAATGGCTGACCAACTACACGCTGTATAAATATCCCCACAACCACATTCAATCTCACAATTACGTCATCAAGCTTTGCGAAGACAAGACTGAAAGAAATAGTCCACTTTTATCCTTTCAATTTCAACACGACAAAGAACCTTCTGAATGAGTGGCGGTCCGTGCGAATATATTTGGGCCAGACTAGGACCAGTACGCCCCAGTAAAGTCATGAACATTCCAAGCCAATAACGTTTCATGACCCCTTTTGTCCTACCTAAAGGCGACATAGGATCCACATGCAATCTGCGACGGTGGCAACCGATTTATCCGGGTCCATTATATTTCATTCACGACACCACCGAACTGTTGTCGTATAGCGTGAATTAATAGACCATTTATTTTATTTGCAAACTCCATCAGGCGGTACTCCAGTCTTTGGCGCCCCAGCACCGAAAACATCCGCCTCCCTACCTCGTCATTTAAAGACCATCGAGAATTTTTTTTTCTTTTCAAGTAGCAAATGTGTAATATTTACATTTGTGTAATACTTACATTGTGTAATATTTACATTTACTAATGTGTAATATTTACACTTTGTTGTATTTAACTGTGTTTTGCATGTATGTATTATTTCTCTGGGAATATTGTTTCACGTGAATATTTGTATTTGTGTGGTGTTTTCACTGCCACTGGACCAAATGTAAGGATGGGAAGACGAGGGCTCGTCAAGCTGAATCATTTCTCCCTCGGCCTCCCTACGTCATACACTTTCTGACGGAAAATAAAACACATTATTATTATTGTAAGGTTTCTTGTCCAAAAAATCTCTGGGGTGGAGCTGGGACAGCCAGCTGCTTTGCAACGTAAAACAGCAAATCTGTTTTGCTTGTTTTTTGTCCCTAATTAGAAAAATATTGCTTCCCGGCTCTATTGGCCCTCGTCCTTTGGGGGGTGAGTTATCTGGCCCCCAGACTCAAGGTAGTGTGGGACGCCTGATCTATATGGGCTTTTAGCGAACCGTTACCGTGTTCCGCGTTCCGCTCTACCGGAGCCTTTGAAGCATGCTTTGAAGCGCGTGCCCGGGTGATACCGTGACTGCGGAGCGCGCACTTAAATGCATGCTTCAAAGGCTCCGGTAGAGCGGTACGCAGAACCACGGTAACGGTTTGCTAAAAATTCCTAATATAAGCTGAAACTCTCAATCAAAGAGTGGGTCGGGAACTGCGCGTTTCATCACTTGCTTGAACCAAAACCTTTTCAGAACCTGACAGGTAGGTCAACAAATTACGGAATGTTTCAGCATATATTGTCCTTGAGTACGCGTATTATATAATGAATAACAATCTAAGCACTTCGTTTTAAGCATATGAGCCTTCAGGGGTCGCATCAAAACTGAACTATTCTATTAGAACTTCAGATTGGGCGAGTTGGTTGGTCATGTTGGTCGACGTTACAGCGCACTAAAAAAAACTGACACTCACGCTTTCACAAACGCGAGGAACAAAACTCGCACACAGCACTCACTAACAACTTTGTGTTGCGTGATGAACTTCTGCTTCAACTTCAACTTCAATTTGAGACTATTTTCCAATGAAAAACGACGAAAAATAAAAGGCGAAAAAATTCTCTTCTAACGCTTAGGCAAATTTGCGGCTAAATAATCAATCTCTTATTGTGACAATATTATGGACGGCTTACTGACACATTTGTCCTCCAGTCGTATGATGTTCTCGGATTCGATAAGTCCCTTGTTAATTGGTTGACACTTTTGCCTAACACGGTGTTGTTGAAATGTGCGGCACACCCAGAACCCCGACAGTGTATTGCTAAGTGGCCAGAGTTGGCGTTGACGATGTCGTTATTGTGTTCAAGAAGGCGGTCATTAAGATTCCGCCCAATTTGTGCTACGTACTGTCTTCCGCAGGAAAGAGGGAAAGAATATGTAACCCCCTTAACGCAAGGCACAAAGTTCGTTACATGTCTCTTGGGGCAGTAGATTGCACGATTTCAAGGTGTGGTAACGTTTCTGCACAGGTTAAAAGTTTGTTGGGAGCTAAAAAAACGATATCAACATTGACTCTGTTCCCTATTTTCTTAAGGCAGTAAGAAAAATTGTGGATGTACGGGATGATGACTGGTGTTCTGGTCCTGTCGCTGTGTGTTTGCTTGACGCAGCTTCCTTGCTCCACTTCTTTAAAGGTAGTTTCAACCACTGACACCAATAAGAAAGCAGGGTACCCTGCGGACTTCAGTGTTCGAATTTGCCCGTCGAAACTCTTCTGTGTGGAATGTGAGCATGATTTTGTGATTGAGCTCTTAAGACATGACCGCACTATGCCTCTCTTGACGAATTTTGAGTGCGCGGAGTTAAAGGGGAGGAGTAGTATTTTTCCCCTGGGTTCATAGAACTAGCAGACATAGTGGGGTAGCTCCACCAGTCGTAGATCCAAGAATTTTAAGGATCCTTCAACCGGCAACTCGTGGGTGATTTCTAAGGGACTCATACAATCCATAAATATCAAAAGGAAATCGACCGCCATGCTTGAAAATTTTGATTTCCTCGGTGGCTAGGAAAATTTAAAAAATCGTCCACGTATCTAAACACTCGCACTACCTAAATTCGCACTGCCTAAACCCTCACTTCCTAAACTAAACTCGCACTACCTAAACTCGCACTATCTAAACACTCGCACTACTCGCACTACATAAATGGCCAACTCTGGCCACTTAGAAATGCACTGTCGGGATTGTGGGTGTGTCGCACATTTCAACAACAGCACCTTTTTAGGCAAAAGTGTCAAGCAATCAACAAGGAAAATTATCGAAGCCGAGAACATGATATGACTAGAGGACAAATGTGTTAGTGCGCCGTCCATAATATTGTCCGCAAAATTAGCCGCAAATTTGCCTAAGTGTTGGAGGGGAATTTTTCGCCTTTTATTTTTCGTCTTTTTCTATTTGATAATTGTCTCAAATTGAAGTAGAAGCAGCCGTTAATCACACATTACAAAGTTGTTAGTGTGCGCTGTGTGAGAGTTTTGTTCCTTGTGTGTGTGAAAGCGTGAGTGACAGTATTTTGAGTGCGCTGCAATGTCGACCAACATGAGCTATTCTAATGTACCGTTTGCAATCTTTCCACATCGTTAGAAGCAGACTTGTAGATTATTGCTCCAAGTCAACGAAGACAACTTGGAACGTGAGGACGACAAAAGTTCCGCCCGCTCTTATGGTGCTGGTTACAGTCAAGAAGCAAAGAATACGATTTGGAATTTTGAGCGTGTTGGTGACTAGAATATATATGTTCAAAAAATTACAGGAAGATCCATTGGTGGATTCTTAGAGAACATGACCATTGTAAACGCCACAGACTCACCCGTTTGGGAAACGCAAACGTTGAACCTTTCACTTTTCTCTTTGGGCTTTCTCTTTTCGCTTATCTTTGGCGTCCTCTATTTTTAGCGCGCAGCTCTTAGGCGCCCATTTCCGGCTTGAGCGGCGTCGGCGTCGCCATCGGCGTAACCGTAAGGTCACGTGACTCCCCCCCCCCCCGAGGTAACGTGACCCCCCTACCCCAGGTCATGTGACCCCCCCCCCGCCGGTCACGTGACCCCCCTTGAGGAGGAGGGGGAGGAGGAGACATGGGGAGGAGATTGAAAGATGAGGTGAGGAGGAGGATGTGAAGGAGAAGGAGGGGGAGGAGGAGTAGCAGGCAGGATCACGAGGTGAAGAGGAGGGAGGAGGGGTATACCCTCCCTCAGTACCCTTCCCTCCTCCTCCTCCTCAAGAGCTGCGCTCGAATTCGGTGTTACAGGGAGGTGTAAACGGCTTTCATTTTTTTTCCTGCCTTTTTTTGGCCTCGGCACGGGGTCAGCGTTGGCGCTTTTCAAAGGGGGACGTGTGAGGCGTTTTCCAAGGGCCATGCTAACGGATTCCCTAGGAATCCACCAATGAATCTTCCTGTAATTATTTTCACCCCTTTTCTGTACTCGGCCTGTGAGAGTACGTCGACGCCCTTGGATACGGTCGTCCACATGACTCGCGGAAAGAACGGCACCTATACCCCTTGTGGAGGGAACCGCATCCATCGTTTTAACTACGCACACACACATCACAGCCCACGCACCGCTACTCCGGAAACCCAGAGCGAAGAACAACCGGCGATAGCAAAGCTGGAACTGGGCACGCTCGCATACCACCGCGCTGCGGCGCAATACCTCCAAGATAACAAAGCCGTAGTGTTGAATGAGATGGCGTCATCGGGGAATGCCAACGCTGGGCATAGGTTCTACACGACGATTGCGTCAAAGTTGGGATCAAACTTGACTCAAAGCCGAGGCGCTGCCGCAGAACCAGTTTCCTATCTGTGTCCAGTGTTGGTCTTCTCTGATTAAGCCATCTTATTCAGAACTACAGCTTTGTTATCTAGGAGGTGTTGCGCGGCACATCCTCATCCCTGGCTCCGCGCCAGCTGAGCAAGTGACTTCGACGAAAACCGAAGGGCTCGTTTTGACGAAAACCCGGCGGTGTCTGTCAGTCTGTCAGTGCCGGAGATAGACGGAGATGTTTACGCGTGCGACGTCAGCGCTCGGGACGAATAGGAGCGTCGCACGCGTCACCCTCTCCCCTCTCTCTCTCCTCCGCGCTGACAAACGAAAGACATCGCCGGGTCTTCATCGAAATGAGCGTTTTAATGCTAACCCATTAAAAAAAGAGGGACACATAGGACGATATAAAAGACACGAGCTGTATTGTTCCATATGTCCCTTTTTCGTTTTCGTATTCGAGAGAATACAAGATAGGCTTTGGGAGAGATCGTGAGGATAATGACTGTTGAGAACAGAGGCTGGCGCCGTTTCACTTAGAACTATATTTCCCAAGAATTAACATAGTCCTTGCCACTCTGTCGCTCCGGCCAGATTACAGATGGTACCAGGCTGATAGTGGCGTACGAGGCCTGAATCGTAAAACCGGTCTTAGCCGAAGGGAGAAGAGAGCGATCGCCACACTTTTTCTTCTAGCCTACCATAGCTGTGACAAAAAAAAAACATATAAAAAAATCAAGCTTCGAGAGGAGGCTATGAAAAAGGTGAGAAAGCAAGTCGGGTACAAGAGAAAATGAAAGTGTAAGGAGAGGGTGAGCATGTAATAAAGAAAGCATACGCGAGAGAATGATGAAGACAGAAAAAAGAAAGATAAAAAAGTTCGCACAGGGCGGTTTGAACGAAGACGAGAAGCAAAAAATAAAAATAAATGAAAGGGAGTAAGGTAAAGTGGGAGGATTAAGGAAGTAAGGATGTATACGGCAGAGAAGGAGAAAAAGGTGAGGGACCGCTGGAACGTTATGAGAAGCACGTTAGGGGAGGAGGTGAAGGCGGGAAAGAAAGGGGAAACAGGAAACAATCGACGGTAGAGAAAAGGTGAAACAAAACCAAAAACAGGAAATCCCATTGCGGAAAAACATAAAATAGAAAGTCTGTACAGTAAATGAACGAAGGTGAGGTTAACAAGAAATTAAAAAAAACTAAAACAAAAAACAAATGGGATAAAGTCGGCGAAGCACCCAGTTAATTATGAAAGGAATGTTAATAGTGATGGGATCGCCCTCGTAACTCGATAGGATTAAGGAATGTCCGGCAAAAAATGGGAAGCGACACGGAAAGAAAAGAAACAGGCAGAAAACAATTTTATGTGAAAGGAGGATAAAAATCCGGAAGGAAGTACGAACTCGTAACTAATGTATGTATGTCAGTTCGGGAATGGGTGCGTGGTCTGCATGCGCGACTGCAAAGTGAGATTCTGAACCGGCAGTTTTTGCATTTGATGTGAAGGAACTGAAGGAGACTGACGATAAGAAATGTGGCCAGAGGTGTGAAAGGAAAGTTGTAGAAAGAAATACATTTCTTAAGACCGTTTTGAAAACCACATTTCAAAATACGACGCCAGAACTTTCACCACTCGAATGTTCTGTCTACAAAAAAAAAAGAAAAAGAAAGAAGAATCTAGACGACAAAAAAAAGTTCAAATATTATTTTAGCTATGTCACTTGTATCACGCAAGGTGTCGTAGACGCACGTACACAATTGAACGTGGCAGAATAGATTGTTAAGATAACATAAACGTATAAGGGCATAACGTATAACATGAACGTATAACCGAAAAAAAATATAGCAAACTGGTAAACTTCAGCAGTGATGAAGAAATTTGAAATGGTTTCATTCTTCACTTTTCTTCTATTATCGCGCTTTAGAAGTGAACAGTTATTTTTTGTTGATGTTTTCCTGGTGTTTCCTATATAATTAGGTTAGAGATTAGCGGTGTTATTAACCTTCACTTTATTTATTTGTTACTCCGGCGTTTGTAAATAATGGAGTAGCCGGCTTCATTTTAGAGTAGTAGTCAAGATCTCCATTTATTTTAGCTTATATGCGAAGTACCTAAAAATGAGTTCACTGTTCGTTCATCTTGTTGTAGTAAGTGAATAAGGTATGAGCCTCCATAACAAAACATTTCCTTGCTTAGCGACTACGTAAGAAGTTCAACCGGGGCTACCATGCAGACTGAAGTAAAATTTACGACGTGCCGTTGCGAACAAACCCGATCAAAACCGAACAAATAAAGCAACGCACCAAAACAACCAAACGTAAGAACCGCAAAAAAGATGCTAGGCCACGAAGTAACGAGACAAAAACAAAACCAGACGAAACAACCATCTCAAGTCCTAAAGCGCTAGGTTGCGATGCAGCTTAATCTCGGACCAACAAAAACACATAAGATTTAGTGCCCAATGGAAGAAACATGTAAGGCAGGACAACGCTGCGAGAGAGGAGAGAGAGGGGACGCATGAATGGCCGGGGTGGCAATGAATAGCCATTAAGCGGGACTGCGCCATGTAGTTCATTACCGGCGATTTAGAGCCACCATTACTGGTTAATTGAACAGGAGCGTGCCAGATCGGCTCGCTTTTCCTAAGAAAAATATCAAAGAAACGAAAACTGTTCCTCTTAATTTTGCATTTTGAGCGCACTCTTTTTACTTTTTTAACTATTATATTAGAAAGTACTATAGTCGCAGACATGATGAGAACGGCAAGACATTTCGTTTCAATGCCCGGCCTCTGCGCTCGCTGCCTTCGACAGTGCTTTAGTCGCTCATGAACGCTCGAGACTCACGAGATACTGAAGCGTCATCGAAGGTCGGAAGATCGCACTGCAGGCGGCACAATTGAAGGGCCTCGAGACAGAGTCAGTGAAAAATAAGCCCAGAGCGCATACACAGTTAACTATCTCCTATTCCCCCTCCCCTCTCCCCAACAACAGCAGCAGCAACAACCTCGAGACAGGGGAGACAGGGACGGCTATCTCTGTTTTCTCAAAGCGCGTCCACGATGATGGATGGCGGAAGCCACCTTCCCAATTCAAAGGGAAAACCTCCGCGGCTGCCTACGTCCAGCATTTCCAACTACGCGAAGTCTGTAGGCACCAAGGCAATTGAACTTCCACGGACTAGCGCCGAGAAACTGAGAGAGATGATGAGACGAGAGCCCGCGGGGATGTCAAAACGCCGAGCTCTGATTGGTATGAATAGTGGGTACACCTAATGCTAGCAGTCTTTGTCTCCACTGCACTGCGTCGAACGCGTTAGATCGCGGAACGCCAGCAGCGTCCGGCGTTGTGGTGACGTCTGAACGCCGAGCTCTGATTGGCTTTGATCGAAGGATAGTGGGTTGACCTTAAGCTGCCTTGAGGTCTACCACTGTCCTTCGATCAGAGCCAATCAGAGCCCGGCGTTCTGACGTCAGCACAACCCCTACAAAAGAAGCAGATGAACTTGCGCTCCGCACTCATTCGAACCAGAGCTCAGCGTTTTGAGGTCCTCACGCGCTCTCGTCTTCTCCTCTCGCTCAGATTCCGGAGCATAGACCTGTAGCACTCAAGTTTTGAGTAGAGCCTCTGGCGAGCAATGTCGGATATTGTAAGGTAACGTTTCATTTGTGCGTCGCGTTACGCACTTTCAAAAACACCTTGATAAGCTTGGGCGGCACTGCTCACACACCATTCAAAAGACAGTCTGCAAACACGACTCATCGCCATACACGTGGTTCGAATGCCGCTTGCCAAGATTCTCCTTGAAATCCATGGCATGCGCCATTCGAAACACGGATCTCGAGGTGACTCACGTTCGAATTTATATGCAAACTGTCAGTTTGTATGATGCATACATCCCATAGGCTCCTCTATACTCACAAAGCCTGGCAGTTCGACGACGGAGCCATCGAGTGCCCGGTCGCAGATTTGGAGCGCGAGGATCTGGTAGCACAGAGCATTTCTCGGGGAGTCTGGTATTCAGCGCACAGCTTGTGCAGCGGCGAGGACCCGAAAGATGGTTTTCAAACCCGACGAGAAAAGAAGCGGTAGTCAGAGGAACGCGAGGAGCACGAGCGGACATTCCATCGCTCGGGACAACTGTGTTTCGGCGTCTCGCCGCCGCGGGGCGTCCTTTACATGCGCCTTGTCTGGCGCTCTACCAGAGGGCACGGCAGGACCACCACGGACGCATCCATGAACCCCTTCTTATTACTCGCACAGGTTCGTAGAAACTGTGAAAAATGTTTCCGTAGTAATAATGGGAGTATTATTGTCCTACCGTGCCTGGCAAAGTGTTTTTCGGAGATTGATGAAGCTCAAAGTATCCTGATTCTGCTTGCCGGTGATGTTGAGCGAAATCCGGGTCTTGAGGTTAAGCAACTTCTTCAGGAAATGCGTTCAGCTCTACAGGCCTCAATTGACAAAGTTTCTTCGCAACAGTCAACAATGGAAGAAACAATAAAAACTAGGTTTGCTGAGTTAAACGACTCGCTTAAAGTCATAACCCAGCATGCCGAAGAAATTAATCACCTAAAGTCAGAAGTCTGGTCTCTTAAGAAAATAATTACTGAACAACAGCAGAAAATGGAAGATTTTGAAGATGGAAGTCGCCGCCGAAACCTAGTAATATTTGGCCTCCCAGAAATGGAAGGCGAAATCCCTGTTCGTTTAAAGCAGCATGTGTTGGAGGATATTTTTTGTACTAAATTGGTTGCTACAGTACAATCATTAGAAAAGGTGCCCAGGATCGGCGTAAAAAGAGCCGATAAGACAAGACCCGTCATGCTAAATTTTGTTTTGACTACAACGAGAAATGCATGCTTTTGCAGAGTTGTTCTAAACTAAAAGGTTCAAATATATCCATTAGTCACGATTACTGCAGAGATACACTTAGCAATCGGTCTAACTTGTGGCAACATGCCAAAGAGTTCAAAGCCCAGGGCCGCAAAGTGACCCTGGACTACGACCGCCTTAGGGTGTACGACGCAGCTTATATTTGGGACGAAGTTGACTCGTGCCCAAAACAGGTTCGACCTACCAATTTCCGTCCTAAACAAGTTCGCCAATCCAACTCTGCTCAAACATCTTCTTGAAACGAGTTTAAAACGCTTCGGATAAGTGTGCTGAACGGAAGAAGTATTGCTAACAAATCCCAACAATTGGAAGAAGTTTTCCTGATTCCACAGGCCTCACCTACTGGCGGTTACCGAGACATGGCTGTCACCAAATATTACTGATTCCGAAATTATACCCCCCTCACATAAAATAGTAAGACGGGATCCTGAAGGACGAGGTGGTGGCGTAGCTATAATAGCAAAGAAAGAAGTTGATATCGTTAGACTTGAAAACATTCCGGAATACGAAAGCATTTGGTGCGAAATCCGTTATCGGAATATTTCTACTTTATTTGGCATCGTTTACAGACCGCCCAATAGTCCTGTATTATATATTGAATTGCTGGCGAACTATCTTGATCGCATGTTCACGCCTAATAAAAAATGTGTGCTCACTGGCGACTTCAACCTACCTGGGATTGACTGGAATGCTTTAGCTATCTCGGGCTGTCATGACGTCGAGAGCGCACGCCTGCTTCTTGATTCTGTCTTTTTCCGCGATCTTAAACAGATAGTCACTGTTCCCACTCGAGTCACAAAGACAACTCAGTTAATCCTAGATCTTATTTTTATCAAAGATTTTCCTGGCGACTGTACAGTGTCTACCGCAGATAGAATCGCCGATCACAAACTGGTTAATATAAATTTGATTATCCAGAAAACAAAAACAACGCCTCCACTTAAGAGTTTTCATCGATTTTTCAGCTGCAGACGATGAATCAGTTCTTGATTGTGTACATTTTTCTGTCACGAATTTTGAGCGTACGATGACGATCTCTTCAATGGGAAACGTTCAAAAGCCTCATCACGTCCTGCATCAGTAGGTTCGTTCCGATCCAGCGGCAGACCAACTTAGAAGACGCAATCGCATGGATCAACCGTCTGATAATTCATCTTAAGAGGTTTGTCAACGCAAACGAAAGGCAAAATTAGGAATAGTTAGAGCTGAACGTCCTCAGCGACGGATTACTGAGTAGAATACGCATCGCACGCGATAAATCTTATGTGCAAACGCTAGCTGGTATTTTTGAGAGAAATTGCCTCAAAGGCTTTGAAGCTTGCATCTGATACAAGGGAACGAGTCGGACAAATAGGAAATAGTGGCGCGTGTCAACTAACGGTAAAGAAGCTGAAATGGGTTACAATGCCAGTTTTCACAGAGCTTTTACTACACCCGATTCCGTTCTGATCGTGAACGATAATTATATCTCTTCATCCGCTCCTGATAAAATGCCAGATGGGGTTCCATCTGAGGGCATATTTTCAGCTTGTTGAATATCAATGTAGGAAATCATGTGGTGCTGATGTCATACGTAAGTCTTTCTTCATCGCTACTCGGAAATAGTTTCCGAGTACCTTTACGTGCCTTTCAGTGCCTCACTTAAGCTGTGTTCCTTATCAGCAGATTAGCTAACCGCTAGAGTAGTTCCTGTATTTAAATCAGGTGACAGATTGGACGCAGGGAACTACAGACCTATTTCTTTAATAAGCACACGTTGCAAGTAACTTGAGCACATAGTCGCTAACCATACATCTCGTTACCTTAAGTCAACCAACTTTTTCCACAAGAACCAACGCGAATTTCGTAGAAACGTTTCCACAACGACTCAGCTAATATCTGTAGTCCACGATTTTGCAGCCGCGATCAACAATGGTCACCAAATCGACGCAATTTTTTAGATCTATCTAAGGCGTTCGATCGCGTGCCTCACAATCTGCTTACCGATAGATTAAAAAAAGCAGGACTTCCTGATGGGCTGGTTCGTTGGATACAGGCCTATCGACAAAAGCGCTCTCAATTCGTTGAACGTGATGGCTTTAGGTCTGATAATCTACAGGTTTTGCCTGGTGTACCACAGTGCTCCGTGCTTGCACTGTTACTTTTTTAATTTACATTAACAACATTTTCAAAAATATTGATGAATGTGTTAGTGTAAAATTGTTCGCTGATGACTGCGTAACGTATACTCTCGTCAAAACTTCCTCCTGTCAGACTACATTAAATGAAAACCTTCGTAAACTTGCGGACTGGTGCGACCTTCAGAAAATAAAAATTAACTTTTCTAAAACCGTCTCAATGACACTGACTACAAAAAAATACCCTTTCTTACATTTACCATATTGGCAATCAGTGCATTCAAGAAGTTTCCTCTGTGAAATACTTTAGGTCTAACCATTAAAAACAACCTCAAATGGGACCAGCACATCAAGAACATATGTGCCAAAGCGTTCAGAAAGCTATGCTTTTTTCGAAGAAAACTCAAAGGGTGTCACTAGGCTGTGAAACTTGTAGCTTATCGTTCTCTAGTTCGCCCAGTCTTAGAGTACGCCTCTATTGTGTGGGACCCGTATTTTGTGAAAGACATTGCGGAGGTGGAGCGGATCCAACGTCTTGCTGCAAGATTCCATTCTATCAGACTAGCGCACTTCATCATCAGTAACTAACCTGTTAAAGCAGCTTGAGCTCGAACTGCTCCACGTTCGCCGACAAATCTCCAGGGTGAAGTTTCTTTACTTACTTTTTAACGATTTGTCTGGTCCATCAAGTGACACTTATCTTCCACCTGTGCCAGAGAGATCAGTTCGACTAAATCACTCCAAAGTCATATGCCCATAATTTGCCAGGACTAACCTTTTTCAAAAGTCTTTTTTTTTTGTTCTAACACAATTGATCAATGGAATTGCTTGCCGTCATTGCTTGTGGAATGTAGAGGGCGTTCATTAAGTTCGTATTATTGAAACAAAAATTAAAAAAACGGAACAAAACAGGCATCAAAATAAGTGCGCGTCCCCCAGTTCCGCACATATAAACATCGCATGCTATAGTAGCTCGGAACGCCGCTAGGGAGTCGAAACAAAAATGTCACCGCCCGATTGGTGCCAAGCACATGCAGTGATCCGTTCCTTCCTTCATTTGAAGGGAAGCAAATGCCAAGGATATTCGTTCCAATCTGGGAGCGTGGTTCTGGGACAACGCCCCAGTTTATGACACTTTGGTTAAATGGCACAGGCGCTTCTAGCATGGCCAAATACGAGGAAAGCATTTCAAGAGCGGTGACCAAGTGATTGCTAAAGTGGAGCGATTCCTGAACACTCAAGACGGGGAGTTCTCTAACAATGGCCTCCGGCATGTGGTGCATCCCTGAAAAAAGTTGCTAACTTTTGGTGGCAAACATGCAGAGGAAGTCTCAAGTCTTACTCGAGTTTCATTGCTGAATCTCTATTCCTTCATGACAATAATACGAACTTTATGAACGCCCTTCGTACTAATGTCGACCAATTCGAACACCTATTGACTAAACTCCTTTTGCAACCCTCCTCTGCTTGGGCAGCGCTGCTGCCTGCAGTATATGTAAATAAATGAAATTTCACTTTCGGCGGACGCGTTCCGTGGCGATCAGCCAGGCTTTGTAAGTAATGAGGAAGCTATGATACACCATTCCAATAGTGACAAGTGCTCAGCCCAGTCTGCGATCTCCTCAGCCCAGCACGCGCATGTTCATCGCTTCGGAAAGCGAGCAAATCACGAGTCATACGCACGAACAATGAAAATGGTACCGGCCGGGTACCATTTCTTCGGGAAGGTCTATAAGCGGTGTACCATGCATGATAGTACGCTAGGACGCCACTTCCTGTAAGCATTGCATGTTTGCGTCTCACGGGGGCTAGCAGAGGAGCCTTTTTTCATGGTCGTGCTTCGCGGACGCTGAAGCACCCCCGAACCGAGAAAAAAAGAGTTTTGAGTAGCGCGCCTGCCGAATGAAATTGCTTATTTTTAAGTCGCGCTTCTGCATTGCGTCACATTGCATCCTTTCAAGTGCTCCGACAGTGGCCGTGGACAGATGTTGAGGGACGCTGACAGTTTATGACCGTGAATCGTGCATGATGGGACGCTAGGACGCCGCTTCACTTCAGCATTAAACGGCCGCGTCTCGCGGACGCTAGCAGAGGTATGGTACCTGGAGAGCGCGTCCGACTGGTGTGTTTAGTGCACCTATGCTGCTCATACATCAAAAGCGGTCCCGCAGTGGCAAATAATTACGTCACAGAAGCCGGAGTGTCACGCCTTGTCATCCTATCGGATGTCGCGATCCTGGCGGTTGGTCGTAAAAACGCTGGGGAGAAAGCACGAACGAACGCGAGTGCCGCTGTCGTCATGGAGTCCCGACTTCAGGCCGCTGAAGCTTCCGTGAACTGTCACACTGGAGAGCGAACTGCAGCGGAACAGGCGTCTGCCACATCAACCACCGCCGCTGGGACGCCGTCAGGATCGCGACCGGGGACAGCATGACACTTGTATGACGTCATCAGGCGAAAATTGAGGGACCACTTTTTTGGACGCGGTAAACGCACCAGTCGGACACGCGTTCCAGGCACCGTACCATAGGAGAGGCGCCTACTTTATAGTCACGTCCCGTGTGGAGCCGTAGAGAGAGTCTGGCCAATGGGAAGAGCCGGCGGAAGCAGAGGTGGAGCGGCGAAAGCGGCGCCACCGCCAGCGCCGCATATTGCTTCCCTGATGGGCTTGCGAAGTAAGAATGCGCTGGGATGACCTTGAAGGATTCGCATAGCGTGGCGCAGGTATTTTTTGTTTTTGTTTCTGGATAACGCTGAAAGCACATGAAGGTATAATTGTAAGAGGTAGGTAGAAAAGGGGAGTTTCAAGGTGCTGAGTGCGTTTAGTGTGCTAGGGAAGGTGACTTCGATGAGAAAACTTTCCTGAAACATAAGACGACAATGCGAATGTGGAGTGCGCGTTCGGTGTTTCGATAAAAACTCAAACGGCCAGAATCCGCAGTCACTACTGCCCACTCAATCGCGGCATTTCAGTGCCGCCGTGACGACAACGTCACGTGTGTTGAACTTTCAGTTGCGAAGAGTCCCAAATTTCAACTATAGCGTGCTGAAACGAACTACTTACATATATCCTTACCTAGACATTGTGGTTGGAGGGTATTCGTTAAGCGTATTGCATCCGCTAGGGGAATATACAAGGCTAGTGGTTGGTCACAAAAGCTGTCAGTCATCACGCACAAGTTCATGAAAACAATGACGCGCCCCTATTTTCGTCCTATTCTTGCCAATTAATGAACAAACTCTACATATTAGGCACTGTTCTCGTGCAGAGCCTTATATCTAGAGGGTTTGTTCATTAATTGGTAAGAATAGGGCGAAATAAAGAGCGCGTCATTGGCCGAAATCGAGTCAATGATTTTGGTCGCGTTGAGTTGGCAGCTCTTGTGACCAACCACTAGCCACGAATCTTCCCCTAGCGGTGGAAACGAGCTTAACGAATACCCTCCAATCCCAATTTTCAGATAGGGATGTATACAAGTATTTTATTTCAACACGCAAGAGTTGAAATTTGCGACTCTTCGTAACTGAAAGGGCAACACACGTGACGTGGACGTCACAGTGACATTCAGAATGCACGCTACCTCCCTTTTGATTTCAGTCGCCGCCGCGGCAACGACTCAGAGAACGGTTAAAAGCATGGACACAAATCCGTGGGAATTTTTGATCTTAACCCCAGAACGCCCATCCATGTTCGGAGTTTCGCCAAAAGTTAAAGAATACTTTTCTCGTCATTGTCACCTCTTCTGGCTCGGTAAACGCACCCACCACCTTGAAACCCCCTACGTCCACCAGTCTCTTACAATTGAAGACTCATGTAATTTCAACCTCATGCATAAACAAAAAAAAAAACTACCTGCGCCGCGGTGCGCGGCTCCTTCATTGTCATCTCGGCTTCATTATACTTCGCAGGATCATTCCAGGGAGAATATGTGGTGACGCCTTTGCTGCTTCACCCCAGCTCCTCCCATTGACCAAACTGTCCCATTATACGGCTCTGGTCTCGTCAACGCTACAACGCCCCCCCCCCCCCCTCCCTAAAAAAAAAATGTTTTATAATTATTGACAGAATGAAGATGGCGGGACGTATCTTCCGAATGCCCGATCCCCAGCATCCGATCCATGCCTTCCGCCGTGCTTTGGCTGCGCGAGCCCGCTCGAGGTGCACGAGACGCCGAAGCGTTGTCGAAGGTGGGAAGCTCCTGCTGGAGGAGGGACAGCTGAAGCTCCTCCCCGCCGTTCTCCACTTCGCAGTGGCTACGCGGAGCCCAAGTTCGTCTGCTTTTCTCGCAGGGGTTGCGGTGACGTCAGAATGACGCCGAGCTCTGATTGGCTCTGATTGAAGGATAGTGGGTAGACCTCAAGGCAGCTTGCTTTGAGGTCTACCCACTATCCTTCGATCAGAGCCAATCAAAGCTCGGCGTCATTCTGATGTCACCGCAACCCCTGCGAGAAAAGCAGACGAACGTAAGCTCCGTATACAACCTAGAAAAAAAAAAGAGTCCTGGGCCTTTTCTTTTTTTGATGTCGTCACCGGTAAATCAACACGCCGTCTCCTATCTCGCGTCCGCGTCGTTGCGACCGCGTCTCTGCAGCGTCTCACAACGGGAGCAACCCGGCGTGCAAGTTCGTCTGCTCCTTGCTCACCTCGTGCGTTCGTTTACCCACTAAACGCGGCCACGTGCTTTTTTTACCCCCTACCTCAACCAATGGCCGCGCGCGCTCGACTGCTTCGTCATCGCGCCTTCCCTACGCGTTCTCTATGTTTTATTTTGATTGGTACGCTCCTCCTTGCGTTCCAATGTGCCAAAGACGCATTTTGGAATACTCGCTCGCGGTATCGGCCTTCTGCGTTGCCTAGAGGGCTCTGCCAAGAGGGACTTGTAAGGACTCGTGTTGGCCAGTAGAAACTTGAGCGTCTCAAACTGCCACACATGTAAAAGTGTGCCTGCTCCGGTGCGGAACGTGATCACCAGGAAAATACCAAAGAACCAACAAGAATTCAAACGCCGTCGATGCACAGGTCAAAGCTAAGGCGCCAAGAGCGTCAGCGAAGAGCATCAACGCCGTGCCACCAGTTTAAAAAAAAAGAAAGAAGGGATTAATATATATATAAAAAGAGCATCGGTACATCAGATTATTTGACGTCACCGGCCAGAGATAAGAGACGCGTTCCCTAGCGGTGGTGGCATGAATCTGGCAATTTCGATTGTCTTAATGCGTTGAATGCAGCCTATTTCGGAAGTTAAAAGGTGTTTTTTTTTCTTTCGTTCTCCAACACTACACAAAAAGGAAAAAAGCTCAGCGAAGGCGCCACAACTAGTGCACGGCCCAATCAGGTGACCTTGTTCATACCCGAAATGAGGGCGCCACGTAGTTTGTTCCAAGCTTAAACACAGGAGGCGTACTGTAAAATCCCATGTCTGCGGAAGTTTCCGCCGACTCAGTGGCCAGCAGCAGAGAGAAGAGCTTCACCAGAAGACGCGTCTGCCGTACGCACTTCCCCACCGCCAGGATCGCGACGAGCGATATCATACGGTAGGGAGCCATGATTTAGAAGAGGGAGCAACTCCAACAATAGAGAAATCTCGCAATTCAATGGCGTCCGCCTGCTGCGCAGATTGGTCGCATCGTGCGCGTTGTCGCTTGGCGACGAGGATAGCGGCGGACAAGCTTTCTCTTCCTCCTTGCAGCTGCTATCGCGAACGCGGCCCACAAACCACGTGAACACGATCGAGCTGTTGGAAACATTCTGCAATCTAGGCACACTGGCAAGAGCGTCGTCACCCATTGGGACTACAGATGGCAGCGCTTAAATCCCCTAACGGGCGTTGGGTTTCTTCAAAAACAATAAGAAATAAACAAAACAATACGCGCGCCGTCGTCATGGCAACCGCTTGGTTATGGGGGAGGGTGTGAGAAGTGTTGTCCCTCCTCTCCTCTCTCTCACCCTCGGCGACAAGAGGATGCAAGTTCGTTCGGAGTTCGGAGCAGCCTCCGAACTCCGAACGAATTTGCATGCTAGCTATTGTCGCTGATGTTGAGAGAAGAGGAAACTACTCCCATTGCCGCCGTCTCGTTCTTCTACAAAACAAAGTAATAGCAATATCTTTTTTATAAAAAAGAAAAAAGTGTGTTTACCTTTTTCTGCGAATATCCGACGCTTCCGAAACGATTGCACTTGACTTTGCGTCGCTCGATTGAGATCGGCTCGGCAACAGTGCATGTCCAGTGACAGCCACTTCTCATTAGATCGTCAATCAATGAATGCAAAGTGCGCTTGGCCGCTGATGTTTCGCGGCTTAAGATGGGCGCACATCGACAGTCTGAGCACAAGTCCAAACTTCTTTGCAAGTTCTCTTTTTATTAGGTACGTTCTTTATACAGAAAAGAAACGTTCACTTCACGGCACAACAAAGTAGCAAAATCTACACGAAACTATTAAAGTAGTCACATACCTGCAATCACGCATTCAACTTTGCTGTAATTAGCGACATTGATTGGATCGCCACGGTCTCTCGCAGGTTGCTTCTGCAGCGCGAGCTGCTCCACGCACGTGCTACCGAGCTGCGGTGCTCTAACACAGATTCCCCCATGCCGCTCATCCTAACATAAATGCCCTGTTCCTTCTGACCTTCTAGAATAACTCTACCAATATGAAACATGCACCAGCAAGTTTTCGGCAATCCGAAACTGTATAACCAAAAGCAGCAGCCCGTCTTTACCTTTCGTCACTCGGGAACCCAAAGAACTTGGCAGAGCTGTTGCCACCGGAATTAGAGCACCAGTGAGTCGAGCAATAGACAAGGTTCCGTTTGCTCGGCGTACTGGTAGACGAAATAGACGGATAACCAACAGGTCAACGCCACTGCCCGCTGCCGCAAACGAAAACCACCACCGCACCGCTGGCACAGGCGCCGTCGAGCAGCCGACGCAGCCGCGACCGCGGCAGCCGACGCGGAACTGTTCTCAACGGTCAAAATACAAAAAACAACCGACCAATGAGAACAAAGTATGAGGGCGAAACTTTAGCTAACCAAAATATTTGTTTCACCTTACCAGGATAATTTTTGAAATCTGTAAGCAGCAACAATAATATGTATCTCATCCTATTAAATAAATTTTCCGGCGTAAACCGGAAGTTCTTAATAGAATACCAACCGATAAGAGATGGCGCTCAAATAGCTGACCGGAAGTCGCTCGAAGTTTCCGCCGGTTGGTTAAAGATTGGTTAAAGCCCGTCTATCCTGGGAAGAGTGGCACCATTCATTGTTGTCGAAATGCTTGAGACACGTGCCGCGCGCCACTTCTGAGAAGAACATGGCGCCTGAAATCCAGCTCCAGTGCTGCGCTGTGCTGCCATGATTTTCCCAAGGGCTGCACGTTGCACGTGCCTCGCGCATCGATGCACAAACGGTAAAAGGCCGTAACTCACCAACCGGATACGCGTTCGAGGCACCATACTACTGGTTTAGGAAGAAGCTTTTTATTTTCTATTTGTTCTTAAGGTGCGCTGCTACGCCTCGCAAAAAAATATCCTGATACATTTGATTCGCGAAGATCTCTCGCTGTCCTCCCAGAATACCCCAAAAAACGCCCTGAAATCGTTTGTTTTTGTTTCCGTTTGGTTGAATTTGTGCGATTCCTGAAATGTTCTGTTGGAAATGATTCCATTTCCAAACTACCAAACAACTTTTTTTTTCTTTTGGCTTGTTTTACATAGAGATTTATTCCAAATTTTTGTTTCGATCTCCTAGTCTATTTTGTGCGCGATAATAAACAAGTTTAGGCCTGGTTAGATTACTTTATTCTGTTTCGAGCAGAGCTACACACACACATAGACACACGCACGCACAAATGCCCACGCACGCCGGGACACACACGCACACACAAACAAAGGCGACCTCTCGAAGCATTTGGCCCGCGAGTGGCCATTGTTAAAATGCAAATAAAAAAACAAAATCTAAAAAAAAAAACATTCACAGAACCAGTTTTGTATTTTTTGTTTACAGGATATCGATATAAAAAAATACGGACATTTCTGCAGTTTCCATTGTCGAAATTGAAACAGACGGCGGACATCAAGGGCATAAAAAGTCTGGAACGTAAACGTTTCGGTGGACATCCACCTGGTTAGGAATGACAATTAATGTAAAAGGAAAACTCTAACCAAAAAATAATACGGAGCCCGACGCTTCAAGGTCAGTTCGGCCCCTTGTTCAAGGGTGACTGTTTTCGTCCTTGTCGTCGTCATGCCAATTGCCCGGTGTAGGTGTATAATAACACACGCAGAAACAACGGCCGCTTTAAAGAAGCCAACAGCTGCGGGCAATTCGCAAGACGGCGACAAGGACGAAAACATTCACCCTTGATCAAGGGGCCGAACTGGACTTGAAACGTCGGGCTCCGTATTAGCTTTTGGTTGAGTTTTCATTTTACATTAATTGGCATAAAAAAGTGTGGAAACGTGTAAAGCGTAGGGGATCGGGCCATAGTAGAGATGCGCAACTTAAAACGTAAATTATAATATCGACTCTAGAAAAGTGCACACACATAACACAAACAACGCGTTTGGAGTTAAGAATTAGTTTTTAGTTGTTCGCGATACTGAGGAAGACGGCTATCGCGCTCTGTACGCGAGACGCGACCAAATATGCCACAAATGAACGCAACATGCAAACATTCTGCAACACTTTTTTGTTTTAAATATAGTATTTCTTGTGACAAAGTAGCGGATATAATGACGTTACAAGTATATTGGCAATTTCTGTACGATACGCTGATCACGACAGAGTTTGAGGAAGTGACAACACGCGTGACTTTGAGGAGCTACGTGTGGCTAATCTACAGCCCGATACCAAAATTATGACGAGGTTATCCAGTTGTATCTACCCCAAAAGGTTCCGCACCTCACCGAGTAATTATTTTCTGAAATTGCAACTAATGCCAATTAGGTCATTACTGTAACTTTACGTACCGACTTTACCCATTTGACGAGGGCACGGCAAGCCTTTAAAGGGCAACTCCGCTTCATTTTTGATATTTAGAAAACTATGCAGCCCTCTTCAGTATCATATAGGAAGACCCCATGTCAAATATTACGATCTAATTCCGTCTATATATTTAATAAACTGGCCAGCAAACTTTCAAACGAGCCAAGTCGCCGAAATCTGCCAACTCTAGCGTGCGACGTGAGGCGCAATCGTCAGCGCAGTCAATGCGACGGGGGGGGGGGAGCGGCCAACGTTGAACCGCTACGCCAAAGGCATGACTACGTCATTCTCACGTTTTGGTTGTTTTTACTTCTCGGAGCGAAATTGAACGATGACGTCATGAGTTTCTCCTCCCGGTGTTGGCTCTACGGCGTCCACGTGATCACCGTAACGCGGATGCGCTAGTTTGCGCTGCCCTGCTTGTTTATCGCAAGTCCGGTTTCTCCGCTCCCCCTCTCCTCTTTCGTGTTCTCCCCTTCCCCCTCTCCCCCGGGCCATCATCGTTCACGCCATGCGAAGCGACCTGCCCGCGTCGCGTGTCCTGTACCTCGCGCCTGCGAACGTCACAAGACCACGTGGTTTGACGTGACGTGGCCATGACTCTGAGGACACGGGACCAATGTTGCCTGACGCAACCGAAGTTTCGGTTTCGGTATCGGCTAATGTTTAAATTAAGATTACACAAATAATATTCAACATTTCGCGAATCCGAAGACGTAGAGCTGTTGAGTAGTACTTTGTGAAATGGAATCACATGTAAGCCTAAATTTTTCGGAATTGAGCGGAGTTGCCCTTTAAGCCGCAATCACACAGATAAAACATCGTACAAAATACAGTCTGCAAACACTGCCTGGGACGTTTCTTGGTATGGCTAATGTGAAAGGACCGTCGTATGAAAAAGAAACACGCCCCGGAGAGTAGACAGTTTCAGGGAAGCGTTTTCGGCCGTCCGAAGCGGTACGATGGGCCCTGCGGTTCCAACTGCGCACCTGCGAGTCTTCTGCGGTAGCACATGCGCAGTTTGTACCGGGGGACCACCGTATCAGACGAGCAAAAACTGTTCCCTAAAGCTCTCTGGCACAATGTTGTAGGGAACCGTTTTAGCGAACCACGAAAACGGTTCCCTAAAACTCTCTACTGAAGAGTTTTAGGGAACTGCGCATATGCTACCCCAGAAAGCTCGCACATGCGCCGTTCGAACCGCAGGGCCCATCATACCGTATCGGACGTGCAACAACGGTTCCCTAAAACTCTTTAATGCCTTCAAATTGACCTTTTTCATAGTTTGGCCACGATCGTGGCGCGCCCTCGCGGGAATCGCTCGAAACACTTTTGGTGGCTCCGGGACCGTCTCTCCGTCGTCCGCGCCAGGCCTGGCGTGTCTCCCGGTCCATGTGTTTACGTGTGTTCTCTGGTGGCGTTGTTCCGTCTTTCACCATTCTGAACGTGTATTTCTGTCTTCGTTTCGCGTGCATATTTTCTTCGAAATGACTGAGGACGACCGGGGGCCCAAATCCGAACACTTAGCGAAAAAGTCGGCGAGAAATACGGCGGCTGTGATTCGCAGGCGCCAAGGTCAAGTGCGACATCGGCCAATCGCAGCCGCCGAATTTCTCGCCAACTTTTTCGCCAAGTGTCCAGATTAGGGCCCCTGGAGGATTAACAAAAGCCACTGTTTACGATATAGAGGATCTCGTTCGTTTTTATACCTTCAAGAATGAATAGACCGCCGACGCCGCATCGGTTCCTACCATCGACTCGGAGTCACTTAATCGTCACTTCGGTGTTGCGTCTTGCAAGCAACTAAGGAAGGAGTCGGCTTTCAAGGCAGAGTCGCAGAGTGTTCTGTAAGGAGAGTAATGGTGACCAGTTTCGATACCGACCCAACCATTCCCCTTGTGCGGAGCTTGTAAGCTCCGTTTATGAGGCCCGGCCACTACAAACAGCTGTTTTTGCTATCCTTGATCGCTTAATTAAGTTATTCAAGTTTATTGCGTTCATCACTTCGCCGTCCTGTGCACCGCGTAACCGCACGGGGTATCGCCGTATTCGGGAATGTGTAAACAAACTCGAACGGTGTGAAATCCGGGCGGTCTTTATATCGCAAAGGCTTGCCTGCACCGTCAAAAAGTAAGGAACGGTATGTTAGAAACAATCTCTCTTCGAATTCGGCACGTTTACGAGCCTTCGACAAAGTGGCCCCAGCAAACAGGGGAGTTTACGGTTGATAGCCAAGGCATTCCATCGGGATTCTGTCTCCGTAAGGTTTAAAATACGTTTTGCACGCTTTAAATGTTTTGCCAGTGCCTGATACTTTTTGTGTTTTCTCTTCACTTTTAACATGGCAAGACGCGAATGTGTATAGCACACGCTTGAAGAACGGAAAGCTTTATCTTGTTATTCTTTACTTAAGAACCGGCTACGGCATGATTACGTCACACAACCTCGCGTGCACATTTAATGTTAACGGAAATATAGTAAGAGTGCAGGCGAGCTGGTGTAAGTTGAACATTATGATAAACTTGATATACGAATGCATGAAAGGAAAGAACATCGACGACAGGGATGGAAACAGGACTTCTTTCAAGAAGTCCTGTTTCCTTGATGTTTTGTCCCTTCATGTATTCGTATCTATTCATCAACACGCTCGTTTTCAGTTATTAAACCTGAGACTGGGGTAAGAAAAGGAAAATGCAAAGGAAGGACAGGCAACGTGTGAAGAGACGTTGCCTGTTCTTTTTCTGTCTTTTTTTGCGTTTTCGTTTTCCTAACCAGTTTCAAGTCTACCATCATGTTCACATTTACTGTATTTTAGTTAAAAGCAGAATGTCCCGCCATCACACTGATGACCCAGCCACAACACGGGGGATTCGCGTCGTAGGCTTTTGAAAGCCGGGCAAAAAGGGCGGGGTGTTTGACATCGGATGCTTTCGTGCACCACCCGCAAAAGGCTGCTGAAACTCTATAAAATCGTGCATTTGAACCATTTTTGCTGTTATTTGTGTAACCTATAGCTGCGCGGTGCTGAGGAATGACGACTATGAAGCCTAGCCGCGAGAAAAGCGGAGGAGTCGAGCCTAACCAAGCAGTGTCTGAGCAAACGAGCGGACGAGAGAGCCACCAAAAATGGCGCCTTTCCCTTTCCTCCCCTCTCCCAGAGTCGGCGCATGCGCCTAGCGATCTCTGAAAAAGGTCAATTCGTTCGTATACGATGTACTACCGCGTGACAATATGAGCTGAAACAGCGCTTCGGCCGGCGCACGGTACTACCTGCGCCGCCTGTCGCTTTGCTCCGCACACATGGCGCACCCTGAGTCTGAGATAAATTCTCACTTGCGCTCGCTGCGCCTGCGCTTCTTCCGGCCGTCTGCAAGCGAGACGGCGGGTTCGACAGCGGGCATGTGTGGTAGGGCAGCAGGGGGGGGGGGGATCGAGATTACACTTGTCGTCCCTCTTTGAGAATTGATTAACTTTATCGCGCAGAATCCCGTACAAAAAACGTTGAGTGGTGAAGAAAAAATATTGAAGTGTCTTAAATTTCAGCTGCAGGTTGTTCTTGTTTGATTATAGGGGCATGCACAAAGTAGGACATCGTAAAATACAGGCCAAAATCTGTATGTCGGATTTAGTCCGGCTCTAAGGTAGTTATTTTTTTTCTTTTTCACTGAGCACAGATGTTCAAAAAAAAAAACGGTAAGCATACATGTTACTGAGAAAATTTTGTAACCTTGATTGTTATAAAAAGGTTCAAAATTATTATTTCTTTGTTACTGGGCCCACGTGTTGGTTTCAAAACGAAACAAGTTGCTGACAATACACCAGTTTTTTTTGTTTACACATTCCTAGTCTCAATAAAGTGGGACAAAGAGTCACATGTTTTCCCGGAGAAAGAGATTGAAACTTAATCGGAAGAATATTCGCAGAGGACAATGTCAAACACAAAAGATTAATAGTCGGCGTGGAAGTTCAACTGCACTACACAAGGAGATCGGGATCAAGGAGGCACCACACAAAAGTATCCGTGGTTAACGATGTCAAACAGTGTGTCGCAACCGTAGCATCAAGCTTTGTTCCAGTCGGCAGAAGTCCGACTGGAACTTACAAAATAATTTAATACCGTGTCATTCTCCCCTGACCGCGATCACGGCTCTCTTCCTGTCTGGTAATTGAAATCATAAAGCGCGGCCCCGAAGTCTGACTCCAGCCCGAAGCCACTCCCATTCACACTCTCATTGCTTTCCACGATTTGTGGGCAGTGGCGCAGTGGAGGGGACGCCGTGACATGGCTACCTTGATGCGCCTCCAAATGCTTTTGATGATATTAAGATCGGCTCCTTGTGGGGGCCAAGGCAGCTTCGTCAGGCAGCGCTCCTTGAGAAGACACGAACGTGACAGCGCATTTTCCACTTCGGCGCTTTCTGAAATGCTCAGAAATGCACGTTAGCTGAAAACGTGAACATTGGGCTACACGGCACACCCATCGTGATGGTGGCTCCGCCGACCAATATTTCCGCTAGCAGACGGCCGGAAGGGTGCAGCGGCGCAGTGAGCGCAAGTGAGAATTTATCTCGGCCTCAGGGTGCGCCTATTTTTAGAGAGCGATGCAACAGGCGGCGCAGGTAGCATCGTGCACAGGCCGGGAGCGCTGTTTCAACTCATATTGTCCGCGATAGTACGTACGAGCAGCGTGAATGTGGCTGTAGACATGTCCGAAGCGTATACATGCGTACGAGGCTCAGTGATGTGGCTGATGCCTGTCCGCAGATAATTCGGTTGCCCTGTTTACAGCCAACACCGGTGTATGGTGTATATAGGAGCGCGACTGCATCCCAGCGTAGCGAGCCCAGATATACAGCGGCAAGGTGAAAAGTATTGGCGACTCTAGTGAAATCGACGGCACTTAGCGGGTAGAAGACAAAGCTGTGGCGGCAGGTTCGCTGCCTAGCCTTCCTCGAGCGAATCCCAAACTCACAGCACCTGGCGGTCTAAAGACGAAGCCGTGAAGTAGGTTCGAAAACACGCGGTGAAAATCGGCCAACATACCTGATGTCACAAATGACTGCGGTAAAGACGAAGGCACGGGCGCGTGACCCTAGCTCAGCAGAATGTTTTTGTCCGTAGAGGCAGTTTCCAAAGCCAGGCGCTCGTGCCCGTGCATTTGTCTGCACTGCAGATGTTTGTGCATCAAAGTACAGCTGCGAAGCAGCCTCGTGTTTGTCCTGTGTTCCTTCCTTTGTTTTGTCCCGTTGTGCGCTGTTGTTCATCAAGTTCTTCGTGGAGGGCCGTCGCACTGCCGGAGAGGTAGCCCGGGGCTGGAAAGCGGAAGTTGGTAGCGTTCGGTGCCCAGTCGGGTCTTCTCCTTCCTTCTCGCCGTGGTGCCGTCCAGAGCCCACGCAAATAGGCGGCTTGAGCGAGCTCGGGGTAGACTGCCGCCCTGTCTCCGATTTCGAACAAAGCAGCGCGCTCTGTCCGCAAATGCATAACAGCAACCAAAGCATACCGCGTCCCTCCGGTCGCACAGGAGTGCGCGCTTTCTCGGCACTCCAACGACACTGCACGGTTTGGCCTCTGACCGCAGCCTCGACACCCGATTGGGACCCATTTTTCATCGGAGAGCGTTTCCTGCCGTCGGCGGATCAACGTTTTGTCGACTTACCAACGTCTGTTAGCTTCGATGTTCGCTGAACAACATCGCGGTTAGAGACTCCTGACGACGTGGAGTACGCATTCCTCACATCTCGCGCCTAACGCCCAAACGTGCCTTTCTTCTTGTGTCGCATTGTCGGTGGAAATTAGAAAAAACAACAACTACAACTGATGTTCAGCAACTTGGCGACGAAAGTGTTGAACTCGAAGCATACGATTCGGCCGTTGAGAACACGAACTCACACGAAAATACCGGGAAAAAAGGGGGTGTATTAGTCGCATCAGTGTTGCCAGCAGGTATGGCGTTTTTCACCGAAGCACATTCATTACTTTATAATGAAGAAGCTGAGACTTCTGTCATTTCATTTTTTTATAATTAGTAGTTAGCAGACAGAACTGGAAAATTGTGCGATGTTTGCAAACAAAGAAAGTATTTCTAAACTTTTACTTTTGCGAACTGCGTCGTGATGTGTACGAACTAGTGGTGCAAAACTATCGATAGTAAAAAAAACTATCGATACTACTATCGATAGTCGACTATCAAGAAACTATCGAAAAACTATCGATAATACTATCGAAAGTCGACTATCGAAAAACTATCGATAGTCGACTATCGAAAAACTATTGATAGTACTATCGATAGTCGACTATCGAAAAGCTATGGATAGTACTATCGATAGTCGACTATCGGAAAATTATCGTTAATCGACTATCGGGAAACTATCGATAGTCGACTATCGTAAACCTATCGATAGTACTGTCGACGGTTTACTATCGATAGTTTTGCGACACTAGTAGTTTGCGTCGCTCCCTCTTCTCTTTTTCTCGCTTTATTTTTTCAAATGGGACACCAACTAACCCAAGCACTTACCATCCCAACTTTGGTTCAGCTTTCAGTGATGACGAAGACGGGAGTTTGGGCGAAGAGAGGAGGAAGGGAGGCGAGCGGCGGTGCGGCAACTGTGTTCGCTCTAGTGGTGCAAAACTATCGATAGTACTCATCGATAGTATCGATAGTCGCCAGAAATCTGACTATCGATAGTAAAAAACTATCGGTAATACTATCGATAGTCGACTACCGGAAAACTATCGATAGTATATTGATAGTCGACTATCGGTAGTTCTGCGACACTATCGATAGTTTTGGAAAAATTATCGATAGTATCGATAGTCACTGTATCGATAGTTCTGCATCCCTAGTACGAACGCTCTTTTCCAAGTGGTGAACCGTCCCCCAGTTCTTAGCGGCCCTCGGAGTTAAGCTGAAATGAAGTCGAAGCTGGATTCTAAAATTCATTATCTTTTCAACAAAACTTATCGTCGTCTTTCTGTTTTTAGAGCGCAGCTCTTAGGCGCCCGTTTCCGGCTTGAGCGGCGTATGTATCGCCATCGGCGTCGGCGTATCCGCGCGGTGCATTATGAGAAATGTCCCATAATGCACCGCGCGAGGCCACGTGACCCCCTCCCCACGTGACCCCCCGACGTCACGTGACCTCCCCTCGGATGAGATTGAAGAATGAGGGGAGGAGGAGGAGGGGAGGAGGAGAAGGGGTATACCTTCCCCTCAGTATCCTCCCATCCTCCTCCTCAAGAGCTGCGCTCTAAATTGGCGTTACAGGGAGTTGTAAACGGCTTCTCACTTTTTTTATCTCTCTATTTTCGCTATAGCCAGGATGTCTCCTAAAAATAAACTGCAGAGTTTTCTGTTTTGTTTTTTTGTTTCCCAAAAGATATGACAAAATGGGGCCAGTTCCTGGTTGCCAACACTAATCATCTATTCGTGGGCTTTGTCGGCAGCCATTTTTCTTTAGAAAATTGTTCCAAAATCGCTAATCAATTGTGAATCAGATAACTGCAATTCTTGAAACCAATTGGTATTTTGCCCGGACCACTACTTCTACATTTGGGTTGTAGACGGAGCTTTCGGAGATGCGTAGTTTGTAATTCCGATGAAAAAACGCTACATTTTTTTTTTCGAGGACACCTTGCATGCGGTGGATTTACTGGGTGTTTCAAGGAGCGGCCAGGCTATTTAGATCGACCGCAAAATTCGGTTTCTTAACCTATCGCGATGCGACTTTGTGCAGCGTTGCCCACAGATGGTGCGTTTTATTTTTTTATTTTTTGTGTAAAATTCGCGAAGAGCGAATTTATTTGAGGAAAAAGTAAAGAAAGAAAAAGGCTTAGCTTTATGGAAACGCAGTGAAGCCACCTGGACTTCAAACAATGCGGTACCGTTTCGCACGGGAGACAAGAGATGGCGCAAGCGGTTGCAACGCCAACTGCCGCCAACGAACGAGCATACTGCGCCGAGAGCCGGCGTCTTTAGCAGACGATCTTTTCGACTCAAAAGCGGAGCGCGTTCCGATGACGGCGGTCGCAGAAACGAAAACAGGCGCGGTAATAACAATGAACTGCAAAGCAGGCGACATCAGTACCCCGAAAAAAACAGTCAAGATATCCCGACAAACCATTTTTTAATCGATTATGTGTCCATTCAATATGTTTTATTAGTAAGGATGATAAAATAATGCATTGACGACTGATATCAGAAAAGCTCGCGCCGCTTTTGAGTCGAAAAGATCGTCTGCTAAAACGCCGGCTCTCGGCACTGTATTCTCGTTCGTTGGCGCAGTTCACGTCGCGACCGCTTGCGCGATCTCTTGTCTCCCGTGCGAAACGGCGCCTTATTGTTTGAAGACCGGTGGCTTCGCTGCATTTCTATAGGAGCTAAGCATTTTTCTTTCCTTTAATTTTTTGCTCGGGTAAATCAACTCCTTGCAAATTTTACAAAAAAAAAATGCACCATCTGTCTGCAACGCTGCACAAAGTCGTAGCGCGATAGGTTAAGAAACCGAATTTTGCGGTCGATTTAAAGAGCCTGGCCGCTCGTTGAAACACCCAGTAGTATGGTTACGAGAAAGTGTGTGATACACCTAGACATCCGAGAGTAATATTCATTTATTGTTTCTTGTTTTCCGTCTGTTTTTTTTTATGAGGGAGGAAAGAGGGTGGTCACGTAATGCCACCTAAATAGGGAGTTTTCGTAGACCGCGTTTTCCCCTCCGCTAAGCCCTCCACAACGAAGAAGCCGCTACTGCGCCTGTGCGCCGATAGCTTTGACTGCAGAGTTCCGGGTATCGTAGCGGGTTGCGGAGAGCGTTGCGGGACAGCGAAAACGATGTACGAAAACTCCCTAATGTCGAAGGTTCTTCCCTTGCGCCATCACCAGCGAATCCAAGCTGCGACACCAATCTCGCGTCCACGTCACCGCAGGCGTGCAAGCGCAGTGTCTCACAATCAACGCGATTCTAGCACACTGTGTGCCGTCAAAACAAACGCGCCTGCCGTTTTGTCGTGTCCTCTGTAGCGAGTCTGCTGCTCGGGATAGGTCGTGTGTTCTCTGACGCGCGCATAGCTGCTTTCATAGCCTGGCGCAAGTCAAGCCACCGGAAGTTTGATGCTCGTTTCGGAGGCGGGCGTCTGCTGGGCTTCAGTGCATTCAGTCAATGTTTTTGGTCCATGCTTTGTTGTGATTTCGAGAGGCTTATTTATCGTCGTTCACGTCGTTCACATTTGCTTTATTGTATGGGGAAGCGGCGCACCCTTGGGTGATAGCTGGAAACCGGCGATTGGGCAGGCTTTATCAGTATACGTATACAGGAGGCTATGGCTCAGCGCAGGCTCAGAACGAGCACCCAATCATCTTCCTGAGAACTGCAATCTTAATGGCGTACAATGCGCACATGGCAAAAGCGTTGTGAAAGCTAATCATAAGCTCGCGCTGATCAGGAACGGACAAAACTATGGCCACCTTCGGCACCACGACAGGCTTTAGCGAGCAGGGAGTCAATAATCTTCGCGCTCGATCGCTGAGGAGCATTTAAAACCTACGGCCGCCAAAACATAACGTAACAAACAGAAATCGTCCGCTGGGACAGCTGAAAACGCAGCAGAAAAACACAGCGAAAGAGTTGCACTAAGAACGAATAACCTCCTTGGGTACGAATGGTAGGAACATGACGCCGGGGCACAATGTTGCTTGACAAACAGCCAATCCGTCGAATGCCTGCTGAGAAGCTGGTGGTAACATTTCTAACATCAGTTTTAGAGTGGTCGCGGTTTCCATCGGTGTGATATTTTGGCGGTGCTGGTATTTAGACTCCGTAAATCGATATCAGTCACTTATTTTGTTTCGAAGTTTCACTGGAGTGACATATCTCGGCCACCGCTCTCCCCGAGCGGGATTAAAAGCGTCGACATGGTCGGCTTTGCACATTGGCCAAACAACGGGCATAACAATGTGAAACTCAAATTTGACGATGTTGGATTAAGAACGAGACAACTCTAGCTTCCACCGTGTTTTTTTTTACGTACACCATCAAAGTTGTTGTCGCAAGTGATCAAAGTAGCCAGGATTAGAAGTCATGACGTCACGGACGGAAACCACAAAAAGGTGCCACCGAAACCTCACCATAGGAACCTATCGTAGCATCTGGTTTGATACTAGGCGTCGACAATTTTGTGCTACGTTGTCAAAGCTAGCTTAGGTTTCACACTGCTTCAACTTCTGTCAAGGCTAGTTGGGCGAGCACATGCAAATGAGTCGCAAAAGACAAAGCCACCAGCTCTTCGCAGCAGCGTGGGACTGCTGCACAGTAGAATCCTGGACAAAATAACAAAAAATAGTTGACGCAGAGTATAGTAACTAATTATAAGCGATTGCAATGCAGTCGGCGGCAGCTATAGGAACAACAAGAAGGTAATCCAAAGAGGAAAGCACTATAAAGTGGCGTAGCAATATTCCCACGGGATCCTTGCACCACTCGACGATTGTCGGAAAGAACAAAGAGCAGGCTGAGAGACTTTATTAGGTTGCTTCCCCGCGGGACGATGCCTTTTTTTTTCTTTTTACTTTTTCCATTAAAGAAACGTTCAATCTTCTCTCCGGGGCCATCCGAAGTAATCTCTGCACGTCCTTCCTACCCTTCTTCTTCCGGTGCGTTCCGGCATTTCCGGGTGCATTCTTTAGAGAGTGCCGGTCGTTCGACTTTGTCGGCAGCGAAGGAATTTATAATTCCGTAGCAGCGCTGAACTATTCGGTCAGACAAATGTGTCACCAATCACAGCGTCCGTCTTCCACTCCGCCCCTTTCCCCTTCTTTCTTTTGAGAGTTAATAGTGAACAGGCGCAGCGAGTGGATGACGCACCCTGTCGTCTGCTCTCGGCGCCTATCGGGAGATGGCGCCATGTGTTACAACTTAGAATCTTCGCCAATTTATTCGTCTGCAAACCCGGCCTGGCAAGTCTGCTGGATTCATTTTGCACATGAAGGGACCAATATGTTTTAAACTTTCAACAGCTAAAATCCACCACCTTAAAGGGGTACTGAAACAAAAATTGAAATTTTCAAATTTCGTTCGGAAATGGGTCAAGCATGACGTGTAATAACCGTAATTCATAATCGCACGTTTGTATTTTGAACGATTGGCTATATTTTTCGTTCCAAACGGTGCACTCGAGCGAGCGCTCGAAGAGAAGCGAACGGAGGGCGCGATGCGTCATGGGATATCCGGCGCAAACAAAAACAGAAAGAAAAGTTTCCCCGCATTCGTGACGTAGCAAGGCTGGCGGGATTATGAGCTTTGCCCTTGGTGGCGTTGTCAGCGTTGTGGTGGTGTCAATAGCGTCAGCGCGTTACAACCGAGCCGTTCGAAGTGCCCGTGGGGTGACGAGCGTGTGGCTGGCCCAAGAAGCACGTAGCTTCCACAGCACTGTCAGCTTAGGGCTGAACGGGGTGGGGAAAGCAACTTTTGTCCGAGTTTTGAGCGACTGGCTAATCTTCTAGGGGAGAATGGCTGCATCCGGCTGCACAAACGAGGGTCCGAGAAAGAGGAGAGTCCACCCTTTCCGTCTTCTTGGACTGTTTGGTTCAATGCGCGATTTGTGAGTTGAGGAGGAAAGCTAAGAAGGAAAATGTTGAAATGCCAAAGAGCGGCGCTGCGCCAGAGGAATCTGCTACGTCACAACTACGTAGCAGATTCCACAACGTTGCTAGACTACCTCCCAAATAGGCTCCGCATGCATCCACCAGGTGCACATTGGAAGATCGTTTATTTAGCTTTAAAATTAGTTTTCTTGTGCCTTTCAACGGAAGACTGGTGTTTTTGAGGTTAGGTGCAACATGCAACACATTCAAGCTAGAAAATGAGCGCTGAAATTTCGTTTCCCTACCCCTTTAAAGGTATACTACAACGAAATTTCGGCGCTCATTTTTTGGTCTATATGTGTTCAAGAGAGCAGTATCACATGGAACATACCAATATCTTGCTAAAAAAGTCTCGAAAAGTGAATTTTAAAACGAATTAAACGATTAGCAAAGAGCACCTGGTGGATGTCGCTAACGCCTCGTTTGTAATGCTCGTCTAGGAACCTTGACAGCTAGTGACGGAGGTCGTCTCGCCTCCGGCCGCGACGAGAGAAGGGTGGAAGGAGGATCTCCACTCTTCCCGAGAATCCCTTTTGTGTGTCGCAGAAGTCGCTATTGTCCCCTACAAGATTATAGAAGATTAACCCGTCACTCAAAATTCTTACAAAAGCAGCCGCTTCGGTGGCTGGAACGACTAGGCCATCCTCTCGACGTCAGCCTCGCCGTAGCTTTGCTCGTTTTGAGACGACCTACGTCACGATTGCGCTGGGCCTTATCCGAGCGCTTGCCAGAGTGGGCCGTTTATAACGAAAAATACAGCCACCAGGATCAAAATACAAACGTGCGATTGTCATTTACGGATATTGTGGATCATATTCAACCTATTTTTTGAACACGACGGGAATATTTCAGATTTCGTTGAAGTATCCCTTTAATGTACATTTGGTGAAAGTTTGAGCTTTCTTTTACGTGGAAGTGCCAAGTTTTTAGGCCATTTTGTTCTTAGCCCGAGACTGAGGCAGGAAAAAGGAGGAAAGTTTCAAAGTAGACGAGAAATGAACAGTCGAGGACACGTCTCTAACACAGCTAAAGACAAGTTTATTTGGTCACCCTCTTATATACACTCCACGAAGTTCACCACAGAACCGTCTCGCCCTTTTCGACCTCCAAAGCCAAAAGATAACAAAGGTCTCATCTCTTTCCACGACAATTGTCAAACGACCTTGAACAATTGTCAAACGACCTTTTTCCTGCCTCAGTCTCGGGCTAAGAACAAAATGGTTAACATCCACCAGCTCGCCTGCGCACTCACTGCATTATCAAGTTTTTAGGCTCGTTTTAGATTGCAGAGATTCATTGTGGCGAGCGCTTGACACCATCGCACCATCAAATATTTTACTATAGTCAGTTACAGGTTAAGAAAAGTTTTCGAGGGAAAGGTGGGCTGGGGAGGAGGAAGCAAACGGAATGCTGGAGGGCAGAGGAGAAAAACTCCCCCTCTCTTTAGCGTTCTTTCTGCTTCCTCCTCCCTCGAACCTCTTTCCCTCGAAAACCTTTGCGGGAAAATACTGAACACTTCCCTACTCTGCATACACCGAACGACGACCGCGCCGAATCCTTCCCTGGTGGAGTGGTTTATTCGGCGACGCCTACCTCTCTCCCGTCTCCCCCTTTCCTCTCGCCGCGGAGCACGTGACCAGGCGACGCCTCGGAATGTGGTGCGGATGACGGGGTCGCGGATGCAAAGACAGTACCGTTGCCGCCGTTACGCGTGTTCATGCGGTTCTTCGTTGTCTGTCTTTTTGCGAAATAGTCTCGGGGAGTGTCCTGTATTCTCACAGTAAAGTATTTGACACCATACTGACCGTCGTTCCTTCTTTTTGTTGAACTACAGATTGGATGGTGCAAAATATACGCGGCAGCAGGTTCAGCTCTTTGGTCCCCTCATACATCACCAACAGATTAGAGTCTACACAACACAAAGCCGCCCACTTCATTCTAACTATTTCCCAAAAATCAGTAGTATATCTGAACTCAAGGCTAATTCTGACTTAAAGGGATACTACAACGAAATTTCGGCGCTCATTTTTTGGTCTATATGTGTCCAAAAGAGCAGTATCACATGGAACATACCAATATCTTGTTAAAAAAGTCTCGAAAAGGAATTTTAAAACGAATTAAACGATTAGCAAAGAGCACCTGGTGGATGTCGCTAACGCCTCGTTTGTAATGCTCGTCTAGGAACCTTGAGAGCTAGTGACGGAAATCGTCTCGCCTCCGGCCACGACGAGAGAAGGGGAAGGAGGAACTCCCTCTTTCCGAGAATCCTTTTTGTGTGTCGCAGAAGTCGCTATTGTCCCCCTACAAGATTATAGAAGATTAACCCGTCACTCAAAATTCGTACAAAAGCAGCCGCTTCGGTGGCTGGACCGACTAGGCCATCCTCTCGACGTCAGCCTCGCCGTAGCTTTGCTCGTTTGAGACGATTTACGTCACGATTGCGCTGGGCCTTCTCCGAGCGCTTGCCAGAGTGGGCCGTTTATAACGAAAAATACAGCCACCAGGATCAAAATACAAACGGGCGATTGTCATTTACGGATATTGTGGATCATATTCAACCTATTTTTGAACACGACGGGAATATTTCAAATTTCGTTGAAGTATCCCTTTAACTTCCCTTGATTCTCGCCGCAAACGCTGTCGTTTTTCCTTTTTCACAAGTTCTATAACAACATGCCATAGTTCATGCTAGCCTGCTGTAAGCTTGCTTATACTTTTTTTTGCGTCACGATCGCTCCTTAAAAATTGCACCTATATTTGGCCGCCCTAATAGATCGGAATATTCTCCTCTTGCTCTGGCTATTTAAAATTGGAATTGCGCCTCTCAAACGATATAGCTACTGATACTTACGAAAATCATATTCCTCAAAAAATGCTTGACCCTGATGTTGTGATGTATATTGTTTGTGCCATCATGTTTTCTCGTTATTGCGGATTTTTTTTTTCTGTTCAAACAGTGAGTGGTCAAATATCTATAGTCAGTTTTAAGTTTGTGACTATCTTCTTTCTTTGTCGTTGTCAATGTATTCAGTGCATTTTGATTCCCCCTTCCCCCTCCCTTCGTTCGAACGTATTAATAAACTTGAAGTTGAAATAGCAAAGCCACCGCAATGGCCGCGGGTGTGACGTCAATGCGAGGAGATGTATTGAGTAAGTCTGTGAAAGTGGCCATGCCTCAAAGCACGGCAGCTTTATTCTTCTTCCCGCTGATGCAGCGCCCGTGCTCAACATAGAGTTAACAATATAATCTTCTAGATGGAAAGGTCTTATGCATTCGGGCCGCTGCGAAACGGCAGGGCAATCACGCGGACATCGGTGGCCATGGTTGGTGGTCCCGATGGGCATCGCTGGTGACGCATGCTACACACAAATATTCTTTTTCAAGCCTACCTTGCAGGAAAACAGAAAAATCTCGCATTGAATATATATATAAAAACCGTTCACCAAAGCTTCAGCAATTCCACCTAGTCGGGACAGGGCAAACACGCCTAACCTTTCGTCTGTATATGCTTTCTTGCCTCCTGCCTCTTTTGTCGCTCTATATCTCGTTATTTCTCTCGGGACCGTCTATGTCAGCGCTCAAGATTGACTGCGTTCCTACATCCTCGTGCATTTACCCCCCCCCCCCTCTGGTGCTCAAACGCTTGGCTTGAGCAAAGGGGTAGCCACTATACACGTTGTCACATCAAGAAAAAAGAAGAGCTTTTTGCGCATTCTCTAAGCGCTGCGCGAAGTAGTTCTTACAAAATTTGGTTGTTGAAGAAAGAAGCGATGATCTTGCCTTTTGAAACGTATCGAAACGTGTAGGTCTTGATAAAATAACAAAGCTAATCTTAGATGAACGTACATATATTGTTTATCCAATAAAGGAATGGGGAAATGAGTAACGTACAACAAATAGCACGACATGTCTTTTTTTGTTTTTTTTACTACGGTTTTGAGATGAATGCGAGAACAGAGCCACTATTCACACCATTCCAGTCACACGGTCAACGTAAAGGTATCTTTAACACAGGTATCTTTAGAATCGGCGAATCAGCCAGCACTCTTGGGTCGCGAGCACATGCCACGCGCGGAGGATCGTGATCTGATTCTCCGCCGACCATTAAGGTCCTCTCGCTAAAGAAGCCTTGATGATCGTGTGAATGAGTTATTAGTAAACTATACGCTTAGAGTATCGGCACTCCATTTCCCAATTTTTCTCGTGGGCGCCGCCATCTTGTTGCTTGGAGCAGAATGGGCAGAACAGACCCTTTTCAAAAACCCGCAAAGTCTGAGCACGAACTCTGAGCACGAATTGGACACGAGGACTGCGTTGGCGTTCGGCAAGGACGAGGATCCAATCATTCACTTCGTGTCCAAGCAATGGCCACCGCCAATGTTGCTCGATGAACTTCTGAAAAGTGTCTATTAGTGATCGTTTGATTTGTACAGAAAAGCTCGGGCAATATTTTTTTTTTCTGACGCGAATTGTTTTAATTTTACTGAAGGATGAAAAATTTTAGATAAAACGATGGCTGGAGTGTCGTTACCCTGAAAGCGTAGCGAACAGACCTTTGGTAAAATCGAAGCAATCCTAGCGGCGTAGCGCCGTGCAAAGCATCTTGGGAAGCCCTTGCCCACAGTTTAGGTTTCGACTTGACCCGTTATGGTCAAATACAGTTCTTGCGTTTTTGAGCACGTGACCTTTGCTTAAATTTATATTAAAGTGTAGTTGTTGCCTACCAACACGGATACAATGCTGGGCACGTTTAGCTTGTGCGCAGGACTACGAAGGCCCATAGGAAGGAGGAAGTGCATGGTCGTCCTTTTCCATCTCTTCGATGGGCCTCTTACATTATCCATTTGCCGGGAGGGTCACGCTTCACTCTGGGCTACTAGCCAGACCGGCAAAAAGTTACGAGACGCGGCCGGCCGTACTCCTACTCCTCGCTTCGACTAGGCAGGCCTTTATGGCCGCCGGAGGTCCGTCTTTCAACGGTGGCTCTCACGAAGATGAAGGGGCGAAATCTAAGCGAGCGCTGACTTTATTTTCACACGGTGCTGAGATGTACTACTGCAATCAATCAATTCAATCAATCAACTTTATTTCCTCTCCATCTGAGAGGGGAAGGCAGGGAAAAAAGGCAGCATGTCGCTACTTGACGAAGCCCCCGCCTCCCCTTTACATCCGCAGAAGAAACACAACATATGAGTGAAAGAACAATGTAACATATATAAAGACAGGTAATCTAGTGCTTACACAGGACAGTGGTGTCAATTATATACAGTGCGAAGGGTTAAACAAGGTAAACATAATTCAGAGTAGCACACGCTTGCTCCGAGAGTTTAGTAATGAGCACACTACAATGCACATTGACTTTCAAAAATATATACGCAACTGCCTTCTGCACCTTCAAAACATGACAATGTTTTGAAGGTGCAGAAACCAAAACTACGCCGCACCTCTGCATGGCCAAAGAGGTGCCTTAGTGCTACGCGCGCAGTGTGGCATGCTGAGATTTTTGGAAGTAGTATATTCTCTGACTTTATAGACACTGAGAGTTTAAGAAATGCCGGGTGTGGCAGGTCTCGAGCATCTTATAATATTTCCGAAGCCAAATATACAATTCGGCATTAGCTCGTAACAACACCGAGGAATGAATAATGACGCAAGAAGCGTAAGTATAAGTCCGTTTGAGTAGAGAGTTTTAGTAGAGCGTACGCTAAGGATTGCGGGCCTTGCGGGCGCGTGCTCAATTCATGCTCGAAGTGACGGCACGCGCTCCCGCTAGCAACGCAGTCCTTGCGTATACGATCCACTAAAACTGTCTAATATTACGTTTACGGAGCGAACGCTAGCACTGATCGTTTGCGTTAGTGTTGCGTCTTCCTCACTTCATGTGCGTGGAGCCCAAATGGCGGTCTTGAATTGGCGCATGGTGACAAGCGCGCATGCGCAGCGTGGAGCACGCAACGCTAACGCTAACGCACAGCGCTCGCGTTCGCTCCCATACAAAATAATACAACTTTCTTTATATTGAGCCCCGCCTTGCGTTTGCTGAGCTGCTAGTGACTACGGTAACCCCATGCAGTCACCCGTACGGCCTGCGCGTAAATCAACCAATTGTCTATCCAGCAGCTTTGAAGGTTCCAAACGAATCTGATGAAAGCTCGCTCTAAGCGCGCGATCAATAAAAACGTGATCTATATATAGTCAGATGTCAGCCATGGTTACCGCTTGGACAGACTTGAAGATTCACTAATGCTAACGCACACCACACGCCTTGTCTTTCAGAGTGCTCTGTTCGTGATATGCTTAGATTGCTTTCCCCCTTATTCTCTGCTCTTCTCCCGCTGCTTCCTCAATTTCATCCTTCCTCGATCCATCTCGGGCCCCATTCGTCGGGAGTGCTCCCCACTGGCAACGTGACAGATCACACGTAGTCGTATATGTATGCCTCGTAACGCGTCCCACCATGGAATGTTTTCTAGCACCACAATGGCCCCGACTGTCACCTACGCGAAACCGAGATGGCGGCATGAAGAAACGAATGAGGCAAAGCGGTACGCGCTCGAGGAAGATCGCCGGTCCCCCAGGGATAGGGGCGTGCGTTATAGTCGGCCGAGCCAGAGAGTAAGATCAATCGGACAAAGGGAGCCGCCGACGACCAGAAGCAGGACATTTGGACACGGATGCCGTTGGGAGCTATCTCTCAGCGCTCGGGGAGAACGGACGAGGGAAGTTGGGGAGGCACGGGAAAAGAGAGGTATTAAGGTAGCCCTTTGAATCGAGATCTCCTTACTGCAACATCCTCCGAGAAAGTGAGTTTCTGGGATATTTTCTTCATTTGGAGAGGGGAGGGGGGGAGGGCGGGAACGGAGAGGTAACCGCGAGAGGGCTGCAGCCTGTTCTTGTCTCGCGTCGTAAAGATCTACAGGGTGAAACAAGGAGACGGCAGGCTCTTTAAATCGACCGGAAAATTCGGTTTCTTAACCTATCGCGCTACGACTTTGTGCAGCGTTGCCCACAGATGGTGCCTTTTTTTCGTAAAATTTGCAAAGAACGAACTTACCTGAGAAAAAAGTAAAGAAAGAAAAAGGCTTAGCTCCTATGGAAACGCAGTGACGCCACCGGTCTGCAAACAACACGGCGCCGTTTCGCACGGGAGACAAGAGATGGCGCAAGCGGTCGCGACGCCAACTGCCGCCAACGAACGAGCAGACGACGCCGAGAGCCATCGTGTTTAGCAGACAAGGAACTGCAGTTCCTTGTTGTTACCGCGCCTGTTTTTGTTTCTGTGACTGTCGCCGCCTGCGGAACGCGAGCCGCTTTTGAGTCGAAAGGATCGTCTGCTAAAGTGCCGGCTCTCGGCGCCGTATGCTCGTTCGTTGGCACTTGAGCCTCCCTATTCGTTGGCGGCGTTCGTTGCGCCATCTCTTGTCTCCCGTGCGAAACGGCGCCGTGTTGTTTGAAGACCGGTGGCGTCGCTGCGTTTCCATAGGAGCTAAGCCTTTTTCTTTCTTTACTTTTTCCTCAGGTAAATTCGTTCTTTGCAAATTTTACGAAAAAAATGCACCATCTGTGGGCAACGCTGCACAAAATCGTAGCGCGATAGGTTAAGAAACCGAATTTTCCGGTCGATTTAAAGAGCCTGCCGTCTCCTTGTTTCACCCGGTATTTCGCTTCTCCTTGGTTATCGCTTTTCTACTAAGAAGTCCCTCGACGGTGCTTTCACACAGATCGGCTCGCTCCAATAGGACTGTTCAGCAGATCGCTTAATTCATTTTCATCACGTTAGCCGATAGCCCGCCAGTGTCCTTTGTCCTGCATTGTATAGTTGCCGGGTATTCTTACCGGAGCCGAAAAACGATTTGATAAAACTCTGTTAAAGGGGTCACGAAACGATATCGTGTTGAAACGTTGGTGACTTTGCAGACGCGTACTGGTTCCATAGTCGGGACCAAGCATACTCGCACAAACCGCCACCAACCCAGAAGCTTCTTTATCGTGGTGAAATTGCGAGGGTAAAGGGAAGACCATTTCTCGCAGTCTTGCCTCCGCATAGCTTGATGACGTAATTGCGGGACAGAAACCAACCGCTTGACGACCATAGAGCCCGGCTCATGAACTGAACGCGAGAACTGCGCGAGAACTCTACTTCGGCTCGTAAGGGGTATTCACACGAGGGAGAAATCCCGGGGATTTGTCCCCGGCACGCGCGCATCACGAGATGAAAACGCGAGGCTTTTGCACATCACAAAGCCAGACGTTTTCGTCGTGGGATGCGCATGCCGGTGAGAAATCTCCGGGATTTCTCCTCGTGTGAATACCCCTTTAACAATCAATGCCTCGGCTGACAAATCGAGTAGTGGCTCGTGTCCAACCACCGCAGTGATTAGAAGAACCGACCGAACCCTAACAATGCCTGGAGCTCATCATGCGTTTCTACTTTGCCAACCCCAGCCCGTGGCTATATATGATTAACGCTGGCGGTAAAAGATAGGCACCACGCCACGTGGTCGCTTGTTCTGGCTCGGAGTTGAGGGGGCGAACGATGGTCATATTTTTCGAATTTTCATGGCGACTGCCATTGTCTAGAAAGAAAAACCGAGGCAAGTTTATTCGGTTATTAACGTAAGGGAGTGATTTTCAGTATAGTATTTATCGAAAGTAAAAACATCTTTTAATGGCTCCTAAGCTGCAGTCACATTGCTCGTACAATATACAAACACACAGTTTGGCGACACTGCCTGACTCGTGTTTCTTACAGGATGACGGTCCTGACACGTTGGTCATATATGTCTGCAAACCTGTTCGAAGCACACATGCGTGTGCGGCAAACATGCATCGAACATTCTCGATGCGCGTCGCAGATAAGTTTGTCCTACATGTCGGCAGCCAACATGCTGTCTTTTGTACAATCTACGAGCACTGCGACTGCGGCTTTATGGTATATAGTATTAAGTGCCCGACACACGCGCGACAAAACTTGCGATCGGATCGTCCGACGCGTCGCAAAGGTGGGCCCAATACGACCAGACGTCGGTCGTCAAGACGTATCTGTGTCGCGTGTGTCTGGAGCCTAACGTTACACAGAGGGGTTCGCGTAGCTAAGTTTGCTTCTGGAGCCATTTGCACAGATCTGTACTCAGGAATCTCGCAAGCGCGAACCGAGACGGACGCGAAGAATAGGACACGGGCAAGGTTTTTGTCCAATGTCCCCTTTTGTGCGTCCATCTCGGCTTCCGCTTACGAGTTTTCCGAGGATCACTCACCAATTAGCCCAACGAGTGCCGTTAAACCAAGTGGATAGTGGTAGTGTGCGTGTATGTTCATAAGGCCAGAAGTTTTTCTACCTCAACGGGCGATTTGCCTCTCAGCTGTGGATGAGCAATTTAGCCAGTGCGATACAACCCAAGATCCCTGGGGTTCTGCAGCGGGAGCTTTCGCTCCACAAGCTCCAAGCTAATGTGGCCGCTATATACTCCGTTTCACCTTATGTTGTTGTACCGCAGGAAAGGCTATAAGAGCGAGCTCCTTGCTCTGGAAGCAGATCTCGGCGACACAAGCTCTCGTGCATTAAAAGCAGCTGTCAACGCTATGAGCTCGCGCTTCCAGCGTTCGCTGCGGTACAACATAAGGTGAAACGGAGTATAGCCCATTCGGCCACCGATTCCTCCAGTGGATTCTGGCGGTTTGATCACTATGAAATGTTCAAAGAGTTTAACCCCAGACACTTCATTTGAATAGGGACGACAATATTAAAATAGCACGTTCCAATATAACGATAATAAAAATAATTGCGGTTGTACAACAAAACGAGTAATAGACCCTTTTCAAAAGTCAGAGTCACCTTGTGGCAGCCTCAAGAGCCTCAATATTGCCGCTCTAATGGCGGTGATAGGAGCTCGTGCTCTGCTAAATCAAGCACCCTCGATTTCGTGAGTCGAAGGTGACGTAAAAGAACCAACACCTTTTGCCCTTTCTGCTCTATGCTTTCGAAGACGTTCGCATTTTCTGGTGTGGAGATGCTGTGTAGTGCCGCCATTAGGGTGCCTCAATGTTCTTCTGTTAAGTGGTGATGCCACCCTTTGTAGTACCCGATGCCGACAGCACGCGCTCACTGGGAAAATACAAAGAAATCGACGAAAACAAAATGTCGCCATAGCACAGTCAGCGCCACAGACGCGTGCAGGGACACGCTCTTTCACGCGCTTCTGAACAAAAAAGGAAAATAAAAGTGTGGGACAAAATGGCCGAATGACTCCACCCTAAGCAAAGCGCACATGAAGGCACCCTAGCCGCCATTAGAGCGTCGGTTTGGCTCTGCACAGGGTGGGTAGACTGACTTTCGGGAAGGGTCTATTGAAACCGTCTCTATCGGTAAAATAAACCACTCCCTATTGGTAAAATAAACCAGTTTGCTATTTCCGACCACATATTTTTTTCATTGCAAGATTGCAAGACAAAGAATGTGTGGTTATCGAGACAATGATGGCGACACTCGCGCAAAAAAGAGTTGGGCGCATGGTCTTGAGAAGCATCTTGATTGCCTTGTGGAAGCTAGGGAGTTTTCGTAAATCGTTTTCGCCGTTCCGCAACGCTCTCCGCAACCCGCTACGATGCTGGAAAGTCTAAAGTCAAGGCCATCGGCGCGCAGGCGCAGTAGCGGCTTCTTCGTTGCGGAGGACTAAGCGGAGGGGGAAACACGGTCTACGGAAGCTGTTCACACATACAGCGGAGCGCTAAGTTAGCGCTACGTGAGCGCTCCAAGGAGCGCTCATGTGGCGCTTCCTAGCGCGTGACTTCGTTTTAATATAGCGCGTGATTAGCGCTTTCGTAGCGAATTGTTAGCACTCCAGTAGCGCCTTGTTAGCGCTCCAGTAGCGCCTTGTTAGCGCTTCTGTAGCGCCGTGTTAGCGCTTCTGTAGCGCTTCTTCTATCGCGGTGCTGCGGTTTAGCGCGTGCACTGCGGTTCCGGTTCCTGTGGTTGGGTGTGAGTCAGCAGCACCATGGCGGACATGCCAGACGCTGAAATAGAAATGCGACAAATGCTCTTACATACGCGATTAGTGCATATGTGTGTGGACGACTTAACGCCCAGAAGAGCCTCCTGGTTGCGCGAAATCTTTCGCCACCGAGATACCGACGGGTGCCCGGCGAACCTTGTTCCTAGGCTGAGGGACCGAGACACAGAGCTCTTCGAAGGCGATTATTTTGAACTGCGTGCCTTTGAAATCAGGGTCGCGTATATCGAATAGAAAGCGATGAGGTCGTACCCAATCAATTAGTCGCTCAGGGTCCACGACTCTGGATCGCCTGCCCGACTCTTTGCTTGGAGAGCGGCTCTTTTACTTCCTCTTCTTTCAATGCAGTGAAGTTGACATTTGGGCGAGTTGGTAGTCTAACTCTAACATATTGAGGTATTTAGCGCACAAGGTAGAGAGAAGAAGGACAGGACAGAAAAGAGCGCTCTTTTCTGTCCTGTCCTTCTTCTCTCGACCTTGTGCGCTAAATACCTGAATATGTTCTTTTAATGCCAAAGGAAAAACAACAACAAAGGAATCACCGTGCACGCGCTGTTCCGCAGCAGCAAGCACGGCACAAGGAGCAGTATAAAGGCCGGTTCACACATACAGCGGAGCGCTAAGTTAGCGCTACGTGAGCGCTCCAAGGAGCGCTCATGGGGCGCTTCCTATACTTCGTTTCACCTTCCGTCCAGACGCAGCCGATGCTACGAGATTATATGACGAATCAGAGAGCGTCAAAAGGGCACCATCATGGTGTTCGTAATGTTTCTGTCTGTGTTCTGTCATCGCTGAACCAATCATAAACAGAACAAGCCTAGTGATTTGCACTTTTGACGCTGCTTCATTGGTCCCGTTCCCTCGTAGCATCCGCTGCGTCTGGACGGAAGGTGAAACGAAGTATAGCGCGTGATGTAGCGCTCGGTTAGCGCTTCAGTAGCGCTCTGTTAGCGCTTCAGAAGCGCTTTGTTAGCGCTCTCACGCTCCTTGTGCCGTGCTTGCTGTCGCGGAATAGCGCATGCACGGCGATTCCTTTCTTGTTATTTTTCCTTTGGCATTGAAAGAAGAAGTAAAAGAGCTGCTCTCCAAGCAAAGGGTCGGGCAGGCGATCGAAAGTCATGGACTCTGATTGACTAATTGATTGGGTACGATCTCATCACTTTCTATTCGATATGCTTGACCCTGGTTCCAAAAACACGCAGTTAAAAACCGTCGAAAGAGTTCTGTCTCGGTCCCTCAGTCTGGGAATAAGGTTCGCCGGATACCCGCCGGTCTCGGTGCCGAAAAATTTCGAGCACCCAGAAGGCTCTTCTGTGTGCTTCTGGGCGTGAAGTCGTCCACACACATATGCACTAATTGCGTATGTAAGAGCATTTGTCGCGTTTCTATTTCAGTGTCGCACATGTCCTCCATGGTGCTGCTGATGCACACCCAGCCACAGGAACCGAAACCGCAGTGCACGCGCTAATCGGCAGCACCGCGGTACAAGAAGCGCTACCGAAGCGCCAACACGGCGCTACTGAAGCGCTAACAAGGCACTACTGGAGCGCTAACAAGGCGCTACAGGAGCGCTAACAAGGCGCTACTGGAGCGCTAATCACGCGCTATATTAGAACGAAGTCACGCGCTAGGAAGCGCCACATGAGCGCTCACGTATATAGCGCTAACTTAGCGCTCCGCTGTATGTGTGAACAGGCCTTAAGAATGACAGGGTGCGTCTTTCAAACACCCGGCCCCCAGCACGCGCTCCTCACCTTCCACCGTGTTTTGTCCGCGCGCCTGCTCTAGAGAAGCACGAACCGCCGAAGCGTTGTCGAAAGTAGAGAAGCAGCTGTTGCGTGAGGCGGAACAACTGAGGCTCCTCCCCTGTTTTTACCTCACCGCAGGACAAAAGAACACACTTTGCTGCAAACGCAGGCGTCCCATGGAGCGTTAGAAGGAAACTGAAGCGGTTCTGTATTTGAGAAAAAACACTTCAATGGCCTTCAATTTACCTCCAGGATCAGGAATATCGAGATTATTTTTCAATTTGGCGCACGGAGCCTTCAGAAATTAATTTTTAAAGTACCGCCAAAGCCCCTCCTTCCCGGGGCGTGACGTCACAAAAGGACTTTTCGGAATCTCTGCTCTCGCGCATCTTCAGCGCCTGCCAAAGCTATGCACGCGCACTCTTGCTATTTTCAAGAAGCTCAGAAAGAGACGTCACGACTGCCGTCATTGCGGAAAAATATGCCTGGCAAGCTTTCCATTGCACGCGCTGCCCACACGAGCGACACGCGCTTGGCGGCCGAAAGGTCCTTTTATGACGTAACAACAGGTCGGAGATTTTTCGCCTTTTCTCGCTTTTAGTTGCATCTTCAGGGAAAACGAATGTGATATTCACATTCACGGGATAAAAATACACCAGAATTCACCTCTAACTCGTTTTTTTCAAGAAGTGTTTCAGCTTCCCTTTAAGCCGGGGTCACACTGCTCATACATCATACAAAAGACAGTCCGACAACACGACTCACCGCAATATCCGTGGTTCGAACGCCACGTGCCAAATGTTCTCCTTGAAGTCACTGCCATGCGGTATTCGAAGCACGGATCTCGCGGTGACTGGCCTTCGAATCTATTAGCCCCGTGCGCGACCGAAAGCGTCGCTGTGGTCGGCCTTCCACGATTGGCCGAACGCTGACTATGACGTCGGAAAGGGGATTTATCATCGACGGAATAAGAGGAATGAAAGAACTTCAATTTTGACGGTGTTGGCAGTGTTTCTTTGAGAGCGCAATGATTTCAAGCTTCCACCATGCTATTTACAAACACCATCGAACTTGTTGTTCGCAAGGTAATGACGTCACAAGGGGAACCATAGGAGGGCGCCACCAAAATATCTCGCCGCTAATATGCGGACGGCCTTTTGTATCGGGTATAAGAAATGTGGCCCCGGCTTTAAAGATTGGTATAAGATTCACAACGTTCCAAAACGCAGGTTGACATAGTACCTCCGTTTCTTTAATGCATTTCTATGTTGGGTCTACTGTCCAGGACAACCGCAATCAAGGTTCTGTTTATAGACATGTATAATAGCATTTGTTGTTAAAATTGAAAACACCGTGAAGGGGGCGCCAGCAGCTGCCTGATTTAAGTGGTTCAGGCCATAGAGTTATTGTAATGTACTCTAGAGGTTGAACTGGCGCTAGTGTCTATGCGACTGCCGGTAGGCAAATTGAAGCAGACAGCAACCAGTCTACTTTTGCGGTGCTCCTATGCATCCCTATGAAAAACGCGCGTGGAATTTGTCTCTTCGACGCAAAATTACATGGAACAGATTGGTTATTCGGGTCGCGCCTAATAATATGTACCTTTATTAACATTTTAAAACTGTAATCGCTTTAGCTATAGCTTTTTTTTTACCGCTGAACGATGTTAAACTTCGCTATATTTCACGCCCAAACCTCTGTTCCATGGCAGGTATGTAAAAACGGGCGACGATTCTAAGCAAAATAACAATCGAAAGAAATGTAGAGTGTGTTAAAAATTCGCGAGCACTTTATACTTCGTTTCAGCTTAAGTCCAGACGCAGCCGATGCTACAAGCGCGTGCATGTGGCCCTGAACCGTGCTTGCACAGCACGAGCGCGCGTGCTTGGCAGGGACGCTGAAAGCCCGAGCTCGCGCTTGTAGCATCGGCTGCGTCTGGACCCAAGCTGAAACGAAGTACAGGGTGTCACAAAAGAAAATTTACACGGTCTTTTTACCGCAAAATAAACTAGGCTTCGCCGAACGCTCATTCTTTGCCTAAAGGTAGAGCTAGGATCACAACCAGATGCCAAAGTTTCAGCCCGATCCGATAACTTAATCAAAAGTTATAAGTGATTTTCTGAAAATTTCAATGGGAAAATGGAGCCCATTTTTGCCCGTTTTCGGCTTCTTGGTGCCATAGAGCCCCATGTGTCTGAAAACTCCGTCGGCCGCCATTTTCCCATTGAAATTTTCAGAAAACCACTTGTAACTTTTGATTAAGTAATCGGATCGGGCTGAAGCTTTGGCATCTGGTTGTGACCTCTAGCTCTACCTTTGGGCGGAGAATGAGCGTTCGGCGACGCCTAGTTTATTTTTTGCGGTAAAAAAGACCGTGGAATTTTCTTTTGTGACACTCTGTATAGTGGTGCTTCTATATTGCTAATATGCCCGTCCTTTCACTATATGGAAATGACTCCATCGGGCATCCCTGCGAGCGGTTAAAAAACGTTCTGAAACGTAAAGAATAAAGTATGCGGGCTATAAAAGGTGTCTTTTTAATATTTTCTATGTTGGCCAGCTCTCATCGGGCACCTCTTCTCTGACTTCTCCCTATTCGCGACTCCAACTAACTATAGGTGGCGCCACTCGTTTTCCAAGATGGCGGGTTTAGTGAGGGTCAGAGATGCCTGCCGCTGCTGAGCCTGTTTAGTGTGCTGGCTTCACTGAGCGACATAAATTATTTCTGGTAATACGAGGAAGCTAGGGTGTTATGAGCGCAGGTCACCTCTTTAACCTGAAAACAAGAACGGTGTTTAGCGTATTATTTACAGAAGGATGCGCGTTTCAATTCTGGAGCGAAACCGAAACTTACCTCTATTTTGGATTTAATTTCTCGATATAGGTCTTAATTTCGGATTCTTTCATGGCTCAAGATGTGTCTCACTTCGTAACTATATACTTAGAAAAGTTTTTCGTAGAAACTTTATTTTGCGACATACATGTTCGATCCAGGCTGATATTTGTAGTTGTTGAAAAAATCAGTGCTGATATTTGTGCGTTCTCGCTGCCTTTTTCTCGCTCAGATAATTGTCATGGGAAATAATGAACTGCGGGCCTGTAATTGTTTTTTGGGTATTTAGATGAATAATTGGTTTAACATTATTCCCAGCACAAGAATAAAAGAATAATTCCAATTTTTACAATATGTCCAGGAAACCCATAAATTAATTAACGCTGCTCTCACTGCAATAACCCAAAGACGGAATCTGACTCAGACAGCTGAAGTGTGTGTGTGTGTGTGTGTTTTATAGCACTGCGTGACGCGTAGGACTTCATATTACATCCAGTGTTTGACTGTTTGTCTATCTTGATAACGATGTCAGAGTTTTTCATATTCTAAAAAGAAAACAATTATACCTTTCTGGAAAGACTATTATGGTTAAATAGCGTATTCTCGTAATATTGGCGTTAATTGGAGGCATACATTGCCGCGATTTGTATTCATAATAATAATATTAAAATTCACATATTTGAATAAGTAATTTTTCAAGCTCTAATATATTTTGTTGCTTATGATCTAATTTTAAACGCGCGAAAAAATATGACAATGAAAAGTGTGCTAATTATCATCACTGGTGCCATTTGCAGCATTTTTAATCACCAATAAAATAAAAATATTCTAAAATCAATGAAAACATTCTAGCTAATGTGAGAAATCCATGTAAAATTTCATTAATTGTGGGTAAAGTATACTATCAAAGTCGCGACTTTTGACAATCGGCGAAACGTTCAAAATCGCCGCCAATAAACTTCCAAACCAAATGCCCCCCCCCCCCCCCCCCAAAAAAAAAAATATAAATATTATATATTTTTTAATTACTAGCTTTTCATAACATTTATTTACTTTTGTATTTGCTCGCCGTCGTTTTGCCAATCTCATCCTTTCCAGTTCGAAGGAACGCCTACCTGCTTGCACGTCTGCTCACTGCAGCACGTTTCATTGGCGTTGGAAGCCGGTGAAACAGTAGTGAGTTTTAATACTGCGTATACGAGCGAACTTAAGCCCTATGTGTTTGCGTTAGCTTTGCGTGTTCCACACTGCGCGTGCGCGGAGCCCAAAATTGCGGTCTTGAATGGCGCATAGCGATGAGGCGCACGCACAACGTGGGGCACGCAACTCTAACGCAAACGCACACCGCTTGCGTTTGCTTCTTTGCGCGATACTAAAACTCTCCAGTAAGGTACAATCCCATACCGGCTGCAGCACTACGTTGGGACAGTGAAGAGTGTTGTTTGCATTCGGAAATGACATTTCGCGAGCCATGATCGCGAGCAGTTCCGCCGTGCCCGCTGAGCAGGAGAATCGGGCGACCCTCACTAGAGCGCTTCCCGTTTCCGCCGCGGGAGGGCGAGCGTCGAGCTGACACGCGAATATTGGAAAATTCTCAAGCGTGCGGGTGATGTTTTGAACGCAGAACAAGCATCTTCGCACATATTCATGAGCAGAAAGAATAAAACAACATTTATTTATTGCAAATTGAACTATATTACGTGGCTTTCAATTTGTTTTGATCGTGTGTGTGCACGAGGGGTTACTTATGTAGTGTTACTGCGTAGTTCTTGCCGTCTCTCTTGGTTTTCCACATGTCGTTCGTTCGCTTGGCACGTATATCCCCCATGCTGGAAAGCGCCGACGCCGTGTTCGCGCCAACAGTGTCCGACAGTGCACATAAATACACGTACGAAGCGGTTTTAGCACAGTTTGTCATGCCGACGAATTTAAAATAAAAACGCCGTAACTGACCAATTATTTGCCTGCGTGTTTGAGAAATGTTGCTATCTACCTGGTACGTACGAATTATTCTTGATATGTACTTTTATAATCAAGCGCAGGGAAAAAATGCACTCGATTTTTCTTATAGAAATGCATTACTGGAAGTCAATTTCGGACTGGTTGCCGTCTGCTTCAATTTGCAGCAGCACACTGGCGCTAGCTGAACCTCTAGCGTGCTTTATATCAACTCTATGGTTCAGGCGTATTGACTCATTTGTTCACCCAGCGGTAACACGTGTACGCAAACCTTGGGTCCATTGAATAGAGACCTGGGCCGACTTGCTAGAAACAGAGTATCAGCTGAGACTGAAGGAAAGAAAACACTGCCAAAGCCAGCGCGCGAGCTGAGCGGGACTCAAGCCCCGTCTCAAGACGCGTGCGCGCCCCACCCTTTCCAGATGGTTGAGCGTGTTAGTCTATAATTTACGATAAAGAAAGAGGGACATAGAAGACAAGCAGACAAGACAGGCTTTCGTTCTTTCAGCCAGTCTTAGCTGAGACGCATTTCTAGGCACAACGTTCTAGGATGCCGGCCCTGGAGTGAGGATTCGAATGGCCCTTTCGCTAAACATACCACGCGTATTTTAGATACTCACTACTGGAGTCATACTCCGAAGTTCCATCAGCCGACTCGCAGTTCTTGGATCTCTGAAATTCTGCTTCCTCGCATAGGGATGTAAGTTCAACTGAGCGCCGATACTAACCTGCGCGATTCGCATTTGTCTTGGTTACCATTTTAGAAGTACTCGTTTGTTCGGATGGATATCCCCGACATGAATAGCAACCGGTGATCTTTGCAATAGTGTTACCATCACAAAAAAGAAGGAAAAGTGATTCATATCATCATGCCCAATTCTATAAAGTTGGGAATGTAGTATGGTTCCTGGCGCCTTAAGAAATGCAGGACGTGACATATTTAGTTCGCCCTTCTTGGTTTGTGATTCGATCTTCGGTGCCCTTATGGCCTGATGCCCATGTCTCATTGGCTACGAAGCAATAATACATGCCCAAAAGTCCCCACGCCCAAAACGTTTTTTTAGAGGTGAATTTTTGACAGTTTTTGATTTGTTTCAAAATTGGTTCCACAAATTTGTAGGCACATCTGAAGTAATAACCCAAACTAAGGGACACAAAATTTTTTGCTGGCGAAGTTATTACGTTTCTAAGCATGTTCTGAGTGTTTTTTCTGAAAACACTGAAAACACTTTGTTTAAAATTGTGTAATGTGGGGGCAGTGTTGCTCAATCGCGACGGGTTACAAGAAGTTCAGTGGCATAAAATAAAAGCAACCCCCCCCCCAAAAAAAAAAAAAAAACGCCGAAATAATTGTTGTTAGATTGCCTCCTCTACTTGCAAGTTATGCAACGTGCCACGTCCACACCCCTGGAGCGCGCGGGAAAATTTGACCGTTTGTTTTGGCATAACCTTCATTTGCCCTTCTCTGAATAACTCTTTTGAATTTAAAGATAATAAATAGCATGCCGGGAAAAAAAATAGATCTTGTGCATTCCGAGAATGTGTTTAATTCAACGAGGCAGAAGGGCTTAGAGCGATAAACTTGTATCCCGTCCACCAGGCAAAAGTGACTCCCACTTGGCTGACGCCATGTTGTACAATTTTGACCACTAGACACGTGACCGTACCAAATCATGAGGATTTTACACAAAACTGAGCCCAGATTTGTATTGCGATCGCTGTAAAAAAACATGATAAACTATTTTTTTCAATACTGTTAGCCCTAGAGATCAGTGTCTAGCTCCGATAAAAACCCAAAATACAGCACCGCGGCTGACGGCATCTAGCGGAGGCATTGCGAAGCTGCCCGACTTTTTGTACTAAAAGCACATTTTGGACTTAAAACAAACCGAAACATAACTTATCTCGTTGGTACTGTTATTAAAGATCAATAAGCAATTATTTGTGCGCGGTGCTTCGTTAAAACCTAGACGTAAAACTATAAGGTCACGTGTCTAGTGGTCAAAAATGTGCAACATGGCGGCGGCCAATGGGGGTCACTTTCAGCTGCCAGTTTATCGCTCACCTTTGCATTTAATTGCATTATAACTTCTACATAGTTGGGTTAGTTTCAGAAAACCGCTGAGCTAGGCTGTTCGTCACTACAGTCTTGTTTGATGTGCAAACAGAAATCGTCTGTTTCACTGGCTGAGTCGCGTTTTCTTTGTTGGCGTCGCTACGGGGCTACACATTGCAACTTTATTTAAACCTTGTATCCATTACTAATTCATCGGAGTGTACATTACATGTTTATCGTGCTCTTTCAACCATATTCCTGTACAATGGCGTCAATGGAAAAAGGCAGCCTTGAGAATATCACTTCCAGCTGTTCGTGTTTTCGCGCAGTTCCAACGTTTTCTTTTGTTTTTTTGTTTTGTTGATAAGGCATGTTATTTTTTGCGGCTTGGGTGTACAATTTTCTCACTCACTTACGTCCCCAGCCACCTGGTAAGCATATCCGGTCTGGACGACGAAAAAATAATAAAACACTTCAACCTGCAAATAGTAAAAAAATAAAGAGGAGACAAAACGAGAATGTGTGACGGTGACGGTTACATCCAAACGTGTTCTATTAGCGTGGCGACGGCAAAACAATGTTTTCTCCTATAGTGGAAGTGACGGTATTTCAAAATGGCGGTGTCCTTGTGAAATAGGTCTATGTAGTAGTAGGCACAGGTGCTGTGGCGTGACGTGGGGGGCACTGCCTGCAAAATGTAGAATTTTGCGCCTACGTGTTTTCTCGAGCGACGGGCAAGAAAACTGCTATTGTAATTCATATTGTTCTTAGTGTCTGTACTCAATAAATGTTGTGTTCAGCACCCTTGCCTTTACAGGTAGTGATGGCCTGTGTCTGTACTCCTGGTCGCTTACAGTTTTGTTTTCCGAGGGCACTCTATGAGTAATGTTTATGATTGCTAAAACGTTTCGTGTCATTGAGATTAGTTGTTCGAGCCTTCTTTTTTTTATTCTGCTGAGGACGGCTGTGGGTGTCCTATCATACGGTGATAGCTCGCGTTTGCTCTATCATCCTAGACTGAAACTTTGAATAAAAACTTTTAGTATTAAAATTATTAATTAAAGCTCATGTCGCAACCTTAATTGACAGTGGACATCGTGAATTGAGTTTCAGCGTGCTTTTAGGTGAAGTTTCATTCGCCTGGATCAAGTTATAAGATATCCAGTGACGCGCCTAGCTTGTGCTCGAGCGCGTCCAGAGCCTTCAACTATTTTATTTTTCTGCTATCCACGCCTGCCGGCCATGCTTGAATCGTTGTAATGCTCTGCCAAAACAAAAACAAAATATATTGGAAAGTTTTAACAGGCGGCACGAACCGCATTCGTAGGTACTCTAGAAGCCCGTTTAGAAGAGTAGGCACAGCCACCGATCTGGTCTTGAGATGAAGTCTTTGGGCCTAGTTAACGCACTCCATTAAAGCAGACGTTGTCTGCTTCTGTGTTCAGGGTCGCTTCCTATTGTCACTGGCTTTGAGAAATTCAACCAAACGCACGCTGGTGTTTTTTTTCAATTAGTTCAACGAATTAGAAAAGTAATCGGTATCATTTGCTCCTACGGGGCACATCGTTCAAGTAGTAGAAGGTTTGATTGCATTTTTTGTGATCACAGACATTTAATGGTCATGGGTGGTTCTGTTCTACTGGCCCTTTTATTTTTGTTAGAATCGTCAACGTGAGACCAGTTATTGGTATTCTGAGGAAAACGCACGGCGTTCGTGTCAGTGAAATATTGCACCGATTTGGCTACCTGCCAAGAAATAAACGAAGGTTGAGAAAAAACATTTCTATTTAGAATACGTCCGTAGGCTAACATTAGGCGTATCAAATGGCAATCAAAACTGTGACGACAAAATGTACTTTCTTGCTTTGAGTTATATTTGTTTTTGTCTTTGGGTTTTTTTGCATGTGACCCCGTGTAAACCATGAGCTTTGATCTCTGATCTCGAGGTAAATAATCTTGAACGAAAATACGACCGGTGCCCACGAGGCAGGCGTGGAGAGTCGATCCGCACACCAAGTACATATTTTAAGTACTACGGAATTCGCAACCCAGCACTTTAATTTTTATCCTTTCTTAGTAAAACATTTTTATCGGGATCTTCACAGCACGTGCCCACGAAAAAGCTCCCATTTATCGTCTGCCAAGAGCAGAAACCTTGTTAGCTTAAATTTCCCGTTGTCAAAGCTGCCGTGGAAGATCACCGCATTCAGGACGCGATCAGCAGCAAAGAACGGGGCATAATGATAGCTTCGTAGACTGTGCCCGTACCCGACGAGATAGCAGAACCCTGCCAACGTCGCCTATGGTCGACGAACGAACCCCACCCAACCAGCCATTGCAGACCTCCGGTACCCAAATGAAAAATACTATACCAATTTCCGAAACACACCTACCACGTCTCCCGAGATAGCACGGGTAAAGTTCCGACGTCACGCGTAGTCCACTCACGTGACTCCTTTTTTTGACGTTTGATTACGTCAAAATTAACCCCCTCCCCCCTCTCCACAGAAACAAAATTGGCCGTGTCGTTTCATCGAGATGAACGTCTGCCAGAAACACCCTCTGCGGTTGTATTTTTTTTCTTCATATTTTTACTAGGACGAACGTCTGTTGAAACATGACTTTATTTTCTCCCGAGGAGCTGGGGAATGTACCCGGACAGGAAGCTTCCTAGACTGTAATTTGAGGCCACGTGATTGCGACTTCTGTCGTTTGATTTTTTTCTCCTCTGTCGAAGTAGTCGGACCTTTATAATGATAGCCGAGACCATGATATATGCCCCCGTCTTTGTCATTCAAGACACAATAAAGAGATGGTGGCGGTCCTCCTTTCCTTCTCCTAATTGTAGCGCTTACTTGCCGTAAGACTGCGCCGTTTTTTCGTATGAAGACAAAGCCAAGCGGCGAAATCTCGAGCTACGGTTGGCGTCTGAAACAGGGGTTGCTTGCTGCGCTACCTTTCTTCCAGACGGCAAGTGTATGGTTCGAGCTTTTGACGTTGCGGGAGGAAGTCCTGCGCGTGCGCAGAACTTTTCGTTGAAAAGGTTCATTGCGGTTCGTGGGACGGGGACGGCGCACCTCCAACGACGGATTTCTTTTGGAGCATAAAAAGCCACAATCGGCAATATATGTCTGTCCCTAAACCGAAGTGACACGCATTCTTGTTTACTCTCTTTTCGTTTCCTTGTTTTGACAATATCGACAGCAGAGGCTATGGTATGTACTTACAAATGCTGGGCCCTATTATTCAAACAGCCATAAGTCCTACGTGTTAAAAAAAATAATAAGAATTGGAAGCGGTTTAGCTCAATTATATGTTTTTTAATCGATCTTGTTGCCGCCTTCGGGGTTTCAAGATAAGTATTCCGAGAGACCGTCATGACGGACGTTCCAAAACACCCGATTTGACGTCTATTTTTCTCTGCCGTGGCGTACTTTTTTTTTTTTTTGTTTTGGCATAAACACAAAGATAGTAAAAACGTTTGCTTGTCTGGATATTTCTATCAGCGGCATCGCGAAAACGGTACGCTAAACCTTATTTACTTAAACTACAACATGTTGCGAGGGGGAAAAGAAAGAAATGAAACCGACGCGCGATCAAGTACGGTCGATTCGTTCTCTTGTAGCAACCGAACTGTTTGCTTCAGTGGAACCCCGGTTCCCCCTCCATGCAAGCATCACTTTTCTTCCTTACAATCGACGTATCAAGTCCAACGTTACAACGGCAAACACCAGACCTATCAGCATAGCTGCCATCTACAATTCATAGCCTGCTTTTTAGTTCGCCAAAATGAAAGACGACATAGGCGCTTTGATTGAACCAGAGAGTGGCGCATATAAACGTAGGAAATTTCCAATAAACCGTTTCGCACGGTGTGATAGCACAAAAAAAAAGAAAAAAAGATAGGCGCGAACGACGTCGCGCAGGCATTATCAAAAAAAAAAATTTTCCCCAAGAACTTATGACAACGGGGGCCCGTGAGGCGTGGCAGTCGCTTAAGTTTTTCTAAATTTCAGGCTGTTTTTGTGCAGTAACTTTATAAGAAATAAAATTAGAATAGTCAACCGGTCAAAACCGGATGCCTTGTTTGCTTTCATTATTTTGTGAACATGAAATGAAACTGCAAACATTCGAAGCGCTCCCCCCCCCCCCTTTCCCATCAAGAATTATCACCAAAGAAAAACTCTAACGTAAAAGTACTAATTTTTGCCGAAAGCACTGATACAGTTGAACGATCCGTAGAGCGATTGAGTCGTTTTATTTTTGATTCTTGTACCTTTTGATTACAATTTGCGCAGCTATTTTTGTCAATGTGCAACTCTGAACACTGCGTTAGATCCATATGTTTGCATACGTTGTGTTCCCAACTGTATTATCTTGTTATTAATTTGCCGTTGTTCTTTAGTGGTATGTTTTATATACATTTACCGGTCTGCCTCTACATTTGTGGAACCTGAATTTTATATTAATCGGTACATAAGATCGTGTCTGATCTAGAGCTTCTATTCCGTGTTGTTCAATCGTATGCTAAACAAAGCCATTTAGTATCGTCGCTCTTTATTATCAAGTACAACTTTCTAAATAAATATGCGTTGTAAACTTTCAAAAATTGTTGTACTTCTGCAAAGATGATGAGACTTTGGAACTCATTTTTGTCCGTGTTCTTTCTATGTTACCTTCCTTGTGTTTCATGATGCGACTTCTTTACACTTTTAATCATAAAAAAGTGCGTTCTAAGATTTTGAGAAAAATTCTTCGAATTTTTTTAAGCTTGATATTTTTCAATATTCAATTTTAAAAATTTGTTTAACATAAATAGAATATTTGTTTGATGACAAAGTTTGTTTTCCTTGATTGAAGAGTCGTAGCGATATTGGAGATTTAAAGAAAGAACAGCGCTTAGCCGGTATACACATTTTCTATTACGTAACAGCTGTTGGCTTCTTATGCATTCTTTATGTGATACTTTTATGATGTCGGAACCTAAATGCGATTTTTTCAACTTTCTTGAAAACAAAATTAAAAATACGTAAAATCCAACGTTTTTGGAAAAAATGCTTCCCAGATATTTTAGGGCTCACTGAATATGTTTCCTTTAATAATAAATATAATTACGAATTTATTACCATAGCCTACATAAACGTTTTGTATCGAGTCTCTCTTTCAGTATGTTAATAGGTTCAGAATGTTTTCAATAAAAAAAAAGAAAAAAGAAAAAAAAACAGGTTTCAATCTGCTTCTCATTTAAATGAGAGGAATTCAGGGGAAGAATATGAAGGTTCATTGATGAGCTCTGCTATTTTACAATATCTATGCTCTCCAAACAAGTTATAGTAAAGTTCGGTCTTTTATTGAAAGAAGCCCATTATATTCCAACGAATTCAGCGATCCAACTGCAGATGAAGACTCCTCCCTGAGCTCCGCTTCACCACACACAAACATTCGCAAAGCCTGCTAATTAGTCGAGAGAATTAAGCGCCCACCGACACCACCGACCTTTTCCCAAGTGGCCATTATTCCTAGCTCGGTATCGTCATGAGGGGATTAACGAGCCCTAAAACTTTGGGGACGCGAAAGGTCTTAATCCCCGCTCGAGGAACCTATAAGTCTTCGACGAAGAAGACAGCTTTGCGCTTATCGCCTTCATCCGGTTCGGTCGGACGCGATGTCGCTCGCTATCCCTCTCGTGGCTTAAAGGGATACGGAACCGAAATTTCAAGCTCACAAAACAATGATGGACGAATAGGCGGGACGCCGCAAAATCCAAAAACATCACTCGTACAGCAAAATCTCTAATGGATCGCCATATTTCTGCAAAGGAAGTGGGCGATCGAACACGGCCGACGAGGCCGACGTGAGAAGTCACGTCACGATTTTCATGCCCTCTCCTCCTCGCTACGTCCCGTCGAGCTGGTGAACCGAAGCAAGGAGGAGAGAAGCTAGGCCGCTTCCCTCTTTCTCAAATGTTCCAGGAGGACAATGACTTCATAGCCTTCGCTCGATCGCGCCCTTGTTTTCCAAAAGTACGGCCATCCGTTTGAGATATCGATGTATGAGCAGGACCCCGGAACTGAGCACGGCTTTTCCAGGGGGTGCTGGGCAGTATGCTGAGCCCCCGTGCGTTTGGCTCAAGGCCTACTGAACAATGGCTGCATCCTCCCGTCTGTGTTCCCATTGGTACGTGGCTTGCTCTTAGCCACGTACTTGCATGGCTAAGGGGAAGCACGTGGCTTTGTTTTTGTTACGGCTGGTAAGCCACCGAATTGCGGCAAAACCTTCGCACACGAATTTCCAGAAAGAAATAACGCAGTAAAGCAACGTGTCAGTAAACGGCCTGCATAGCACAGTCAGGGAGATCTTTTCCCCTGCTTGGTTGTTTTCCTGGGGCCCTCACATACGGCACTCGCGGGTTGGCCTGGCCATGCGGGGGAAAGCGCAGCGCACTGTTTTTGTCCACCCAGCCAGCCGGCCTTTTTCGTTTTGCTTATAATTTGAACAATGACGTTTCCCAAAGCACTCAAAAAGTTCTTCCAGATTTTTTTTTTTTTTTCGACTGCGCTCTTTTGTAGTTGTTTTGGCGGTCTGAGCAACCACGAGGGTCGTGCAATTGCTTCCATGGGGAGAGCCGAAGCGCGAGGCGGGGAGATGGTGTGCGCGAGACGAAAGCCCTTCTTGAACGAGGGACTGCCTACGGATGTAGCAAGCTGAGGGAATAAAGTATCCCAACTCCCAAGGCCAGAGGAGGCCTTAGCAGGTGACACACTTTGTCAAGGGAGAAATCGCACTATGGTCTGTGTCGAAGTGCCGCTATCACGGTGGTCGTGGGAGACATCGAAGAATTGCGGCATTCTCGCCTGTATTTCTGTATATGGTTTTCAAAACACAATTTGGTTCTTGGCGATCCTGGCCAGCCTGATGTTCAGGCGGGCATCCTAATATACACCCAGACGGTTTTACCCCGTCTTGGTCAGTAACTAGTTACTAGTAACGCGTTACCGGTAACTAGTTATTTTTTTCAATAACTTGTAACTGTAACTCGTTACTGCTTAGGGAAAATAACTTTTAGGTGTAACTTGGTACTGGTTAATGAAAATAACTTGTAACAGTAACAGGATTACTATTTTTCGAAAGTATCTGTAAAGAGTAACGTCGTTACAGTTATTTCTCAGGTTTATGTGCAAAAATATTGCAAACACGACCGCCAAATCGTCTCGCAACTGGATTTGAGAGTCCGAAGTCCTGATACGGGAAGGTGCACAGCAAAAACTGCTGCAGAAACCGCCTGGAGCTCGACAGAAAATAAAAATAAAAATAAACTAAATTTTGGGGTAACCCTGCTTCGCCAAGTTGGTTTTCCCAAACTGGGATGATGGGGACGTTTGTGTCCGTACCCGCCGTGTATAGTGCATCGCCCACAGCGCACGCAGATGTAACAAAGCGTGGCATCCCCAAACGTTTCTCTTTTCTTCGTCCGGCGGAGGAACCAAATGCCTTTCGCGGAGGGCAGTTCTTGATGATTGTCGCCCCAAACGCCCGTAGGCTTACGGGACAACCAATTTGCTGAACTTCCTATTTTGCCGCCAAGCATACGGTTCCTTTCCCTCTCATTTGAATGGTACAACTTCCAGATGCACACTTGCGGGGTCTCGACTTTAAACGCATTTGCCCTCCCTCCTTTTTTTTTTTTTGCATTCCAATTATTGATTTTGTTTTCCGTTTTCCACTTGTTGTACCCCATTGCTCTGCTTCTCGGGTCCAGTCACTTGAGAAAAGGCCCGTTCACACTCTTGCGACCTCTTAAAACTGGGTTCCTCATACAACGAGAGGACACACTGACGCCATCTATTGGGTAGCAGTGTAAACTTGGCGGTCCGGCATATTTTCAACTTCTCTCGCGCATTACCGTCTTTTTTTTTTCTTTTTTTTTTTGCTCGAAAAACTATTTTTTTGACGTTATAAACGAGCTTTCCTTATAGGTAATACGCACATTTGACCACGGAAATCCCGCAAAACCTTCGCTCTTGTGAAATGCAGTTCCAGGGTCACCGCATAGAGGGCGCCAGAGTGTCAGTCTATTTTCTCGTTTTAAGAAGTTTTAAGAGCCTCGTCTTTCTCGGTCGTGTTCGGTTGCAAGAGTGTGAAAGGGCCTAAAAAGTATTCGCTCGAACCGTCTGTGTCGTTCTGCTTGTGTGTTTCCTTGAAATTGAAAGACCGCCCTTAGCCGGGACCAGGGGCACTTGGCATCAGTTGATTTGTGGATATTCACGTCGCGGGCTTTCCGGGTGGTCTCTCCCAGTTGGGGTGGTGAGATGGAGGAGCAGAAGCGTGTTCGATGTAGTTCGGAAGTGGCGGAGAAAAGATCGCAAAAGCCTTCTGAAATTCTACACGCAGTGGCCGTTTGTACCTCGATCAGTGCTTCGTTTGCACCGCTGCCGTGTTCGGCGGTTTTGACCAAGGAATGTTGCCGCTACATTGCGCTCCAAGTTTTCAAGAGAAGTTTCGCGTTTCATGACAGATTGTCCGCACGCAGTAGAAAACGATTCGATTGACGAGTGGATTGAAGTGGCACATCTACAAAGCTGATTGCAAGCTATGACCTATATTATTATTGACTTCGTAGTTGCACGATTTTCATTGTTTCCGCTCATTTCGCCTCATCAAAGAAATTCGAAATTAGAAATGACCGATGGTGTAAACTCGCACCATGATTAGATATACCAGAGATCCGGACGTGCTGTTGTATTCGTGTATACGGTAAACCTTATCGTGGTCGCGCTTAATTTTAAAATTCCTTATGGATCATCAGCAGGTATCTGTTAATATTTTGAGAAAGATAAAGTCGCCTGTTATTTTTCTCCAAATGACCATAAATGCTTTATCATATAGTAGATTTGCCCGTTCAGGGAGCAATTCATGGTAAAAATGTTATTTAGGAAGTAAACATGTTAATATTGGTTATTAGAAAAATCTTAGATTCTCAAAAAATCTGATTCACTACCGTGAACAACACAATGCTTTACAAAAAGATCTATGTTAAATGAAATGCCCACTGAGGAAGGTTACTTTTGAATGTCTTTTAATATTTTTTTTGTAATATAACGACAAAGTGACGGCGTTACTTTAGCGAAGTAAATGCAACTGTAACAAGTTACTCTTCAAAGTTTGTAACTGTAGCAGGATTACTTTTTCCCCTGAGTAACAGTAACTGTGACACTGTTACATTTGAGCAATAACGTGCCCATGTCTGGTTCTACGATCTTTTCACACACGACTATAAAAACAGGAAACATGCTGAAATAAAAATGGGCATCGCAGCTAAGGTTTACCACCAAAGGACGACGGCGTCCACTTTAAACGTGTTTGAAATTTTCAAGAATGCATCGCTATAACTTTCTGCAGGAACGAAGCCGCGCCGAGAAATTTCACAGGAATGCGTCCACACTTTGTTGAAAATGTCATTTTTCCACGTGCAGGCGCCCGATTTTCCAATGCATTTTACATCGAGACCGTAGATCGATGCCGCCGTATAGCTACTACTATTGGACCAGATTGTGTCAACATCTCGTTGCTTTGTAACCAGAATTTCGGGTGAATGTATGGACGCGCGATATAGATAGTGATAATAAACCTTCTATAAACAGTAAAATCTTAATAATAGTTTTTTTTAATTTTATATTTTTTTATTTTTCTTTCCTCCTCCTCCTCCCCTCCTCCTCATCCTCCGCCACCCCTTTATTTCAACCGCTAGCCTCCCCCCCCCCCCCACCACACATAAAATAGACTTCCGGGGTCGCTGTGTATGAGTGATGTTTCGAAGTTCGTAGCGTCCCGTTCAACACTTCTGCGGTCTTATTTTGCGAAATCCAAATTTTGGTTCAGTTTCGTTTTAAAGGAAGGCCGAATATTTCTGTTCTCTTTGCGTCACGGTGCAGTATTGAGCGATTTCTCGTTAATACGAACACCTCCGCTCTCGAAACAAAACAAAAAGTCCATAATGTGAGTTATTCATAGTAACGAAAGTAAAATGCATGTATTGACTAAGTTTGTGTCTGAACACTTTGTCTATGAGCGGGGTATCTATATTAAACATTAGCAAGACACGACTGTAGATGCAGCAACGTATGGTCTAGATTGTGAGGCATTTAGTTTTAAACGCGTTAACATTTCCTTAAATCGCCCCCCCCCCCCCCAAGCCCCCCGAAAAAAAATTGGTCTTTTTATTGAAACATTTTTTTTATATTGAGGAAAAAGTGCCATCCTCTTCTCCTATCGCACGCATGCGCGGGTAGTAGAAAAATGAAGCACACGTGCTGTCCTTTTTCCTGACGAGCGCAAGCGCGGGTCGCGGGAGGAGGCGCTCAGTGGATGGGCCGCAGTCTTCAGAATGCCTCGCAAGAGGAAGGAGCGGACAGAAAAGAAAATGACGAATTGAAACGGCGGCGTGTTGAGTAGTATGGCCGTGCTCGGCGTGCCAAAAAGACGTCGGAGGAGAGAAAGACAGAGCGGCATTTGCCTAGGACCGAAGTTGCAAAATTACTTTCAATAAGTAATTAAGTCACATTACTAATTACTTTTGTGAGCACTGCAAAAATGTGAATACATTACATTACAAATTACCGCAGAATAAAAGTAAGGACATTACATCCCAATTACTTTCCAAAAGTAATGAAATTAATTTGACACTACTCTTCAATACCTTGAGATAGTAATTCGTGCTCATTTAATTACAGTATATGTGCCAAAACTCAGACCGTACTGTTTACACCGCAACAGCCTTATGCGCCTCAAAGTGAACTCCTACTGAAACAGTCGTTTTGCTGGCGCACACGACGTAAGTGTTAAACACGATGAATAGTAAAGACAGTGGATTCACCGTTTCGCTGTTCATTGAAAGGTGAAGGTATTTAATTAAAGGGTGATGGGTTTCAATCTTCCCGATTTAGACGTTACAGTCCGTGTCAGTATGTCAAGTCGGGCCCTGGGAGCTCGTTCTTACAAGGAGTCGTAACGTGAAACGTTTCCTTCCGCCGCGGATGCCATCTAACCCTATTCTCCCTAGAGCACTATTATAGTCCGCGCATTCCCGGTCATTCCTCTCAAGAAGTCTTGCTCCCAAACACCCGAAGAGCCCAAGTTATTGCGCGTTGTCCCACAAGAGGGCGGGGTATTCGCCAGGCAGAATGCTGCGCCAGTTAAGGAGAGGGATGGCGCGAGCTTCCTGAAATGAGTACTTTCCCGAACAACGGGTTGCGATATCTGCTCGTAGGTTTATTCCCGAATAAACTTCCGAAGAAAAGTTGCGAGGCGTACCGGGAGCGGCATCTTTGCCGATTCCCTTCTTGACTACGAAAAGCACCTTACTTAACAAGGCCAAGGATGCGCACGAAACGTTCTGGGGCCTTGACAAGCCATTTGACATTAACCATTCCTTCCTATCGTTTTTTCACAATGCTCGAGGTTTACGGTTTGACCTTACTAGACGAAAGAGCAAGAAGGATCTGTGTGTCCTGTTTTCTTAAGTTTTAAAATGTGTTGACCTCAGCTTGTGATGTGCCCCTTCGCCTTGTAGCTGTTCACTCCTAAGCTGATAGTGCGGTGAAAGCTACGTGCTTGTTGGAATAGTTACACGTCGATCATTCACCACGTAAACACTCTCTCGATCATATTGACGCGCAGAGAAAAGGACGGGTCAGGCGATCAAAGGAAGGTGGTTGATTAGTTCTGGTGAGCTCGTAGCTCCCACCGCAACTGTCAGCTTAGGGATGAATGAAGCAGAGTATAGCCGTGATGACGGGACGCCGTACATCCTCGTTCGGTTACCTTTCGTGACTTCACTACCTTGTGAACAACAAGTTCGATGGTGTTTGTAATGGGCATGGTGGAAACCTGACATCATAACGCTCTCAAAGCAACACTGCCGACACCGTCAAAATTGAAGTTCTTACATTCCTCTGATTTCCGTCGATGAGATATCCTTTGCTGACGTCATTGTCAGTATTCGGCTAATCGTGGCAGGTCGACCACAGCGACGCTTTCGATCACTCACGTCGCCAATAGTTCGTGAGGCATGGGCTTCTAGCGATGTCTTTACACGTAAGCTTTTCTGCTTAGTCTTTCCAGCCCGCCTTTGTGCGTCTGTCAAGTTCTTCGCACGAAGTTTTGCACCTCAGATGGCCGTCGTTTATTTGGTATAATGTCTCTTTCACGACATTGCATCATGCAAAATAACTTTTCTCTTGCTCTAAAGCTCGAAAACGAACTTTTTCAATTGGGACGAAAGTAATTTACACAGTAATGAGTATTTTTTTCGAAATCACTGCCGGAGAGCACTTCATTGCACTACTAAATTACCAGTCTTGAAAAGTAATGTCAATACATTACTAATGACCACAAAAAGTAATTTAATTACTGTAATTTTAATACAGTAATTACAATTACTGCCATCTCTGAGCTAGGAACAGAGAAGCAAGTGGCAACTTGCACGACCTAGGCTATACGGGGCGCTCTGGCGCCCATCAAAATGGCTGTCATCTGGATGATCGTCGTAGAACAGCAGTACGAGGCGGGGACTGCGACGTGTAAGTAATTATAGTTTTGCTATATACGAGCAGTATTAGAGCCTTACTTTATTTTTTCACACCAGGAAGGTGTAGGCGAGCACCTTTATTGTGAAGCCGATCATCCAGGAGCAAGAGAGCACGATTCTAACGCAGCGGTACCACCATCGCTGAAAGTTGCGAAGGGTTAAGGAAGCGTACATTTAATGCCTGTTTACTATACGGTACGCTCAATTTACTCTCCACAACGTATAGTCTTCATAGAAGAAAAGCAATGCTATCGCAATCCGACTTAGTCTGTTGCAAAGTACCGCAGAAAACAGTGCCCCGTTATTATTATCCGGGAAAGTTTAACTATTTAAAGAAACACACAATTCTAATCTAGATGCGTAGCAGTATGACGGTATTACAGCTATCAAAATTATCACGTTTTTTTCTTTTAAATTATGGTATGAACAAATTTAAGATCATGTCAAGGTGGCTCTTAGTACCCAATGCAATACAGTAGGTGGTGCCTAGGAATAGAAAGTATGCGCTTTGACATAATTACATTGAATTTAAGTTGTAGTATTGCTGTATCTATTTCTTCAGGGGAATAGATATATTATGTCGGCAGTTGTGTGGCAGAAATCAAATTTTTTTACAGCTTTTTCGCTGGAAGCAACCAAGAGGGGCGCACGCGGCATATGTCCCAGAATGTTGGGGATGGCTTTCACATCCAAGTAAACAAAATAAATAGCCTAACGGTCGTCGGCGGCGTCATGAGGCCTCGCCGAGTGCGGAGTATAACGGTCTTGCATACGGTATATATTGTGCATTCGTTACTTTTCTTTTCTTTTAGACCACGTCGAATTCTGACGCCAAGACTCTCTCCCTCCTCCGTTCCAACGCGTTGTTTGTTATTAAATTAACAAATCAGCTTCAAATAAGGGTCGTGGCATCCTCTAGGGTAAAGAAACAAAAAAGAAAACAAACAAGGAACATTGCGAGAGCAGCACGGCCGCTCCTCCTCTCATCAAAGAACACGCCGTCCGGAGAATCCAACGGCTCCCTTCTTATTTTTTTTTCTTTATTCACTTTGTTACTTCATTTTGTTGTTGGGTTCGACTGTTCTCTTCTTTGTAACGATGCCGACCGTGGCAACCGTTCTGGTCATACGATTGGCGTTTGTTTTGTCACGCGATGGTGTGGTCCGACCGATTAACCAATGAGTTTGTTAGAATGGTGTCACGAGGTATAAAATGGCGGATCAAATAAAAATAATAAATGCAAAGAAGCGCGCAGCTCTGCTCGTTCAGCCCCTCGGCGCTTTATTCTTCCAGAGGCGAGCATCGCAGTGCCATGGCGTTTAACTTGTGCCGTCTTCATGACGCCATGAAAGACCCTCTTGAAGCAATTAATTTGCTTCAGGGCATGGGCCTGCTCCTGGGTTCTCGTGCGTGCCCAGAGTGCGAAGCTGCGATGACGCTGCAAGTCCGCGCTAGATCTGCGGATGGCTACTCGTGGAGGTGCGGTGTGTGGATGACTCGTGAGGTGCCCAAGAGGAAGCCGGTCAAGGTTCAGTGCCGGGGCGAGGTCTCGGTACGGAGCGGTTCCTTTTTCGAGGGATCGCACCTGACGCTTCCCCAACTCATGAAAATCATCTACCTCTGGTGCCAGAACCTACCGTGCGCCGTCATTCAGCGGGAGACTGATGTCGCAAGTAAGACAATAACTGATTGGACGAGCCTTTGTCGGGAGGTTGTGGTAAATGCCGTCTTTACGCATTCAGAGATGATTGGCGGCGAAGGCGTGACTGTAGAACTAGACGAGAGTATGTTCGGGCGGCGAAAGTACCATCGCGGGTATTTAAGGCCTGGCCAGTGGGTTTTCGGCGGTGTGGAGCGTGGCAGCGGGTGCTGCTTTCTTGTTCCCGTGGAGACCCGTGACGCTAAAACCCTGCAAGGGCTAATAGCCGAGTGGGTCCGCCCTGGAACAAGAATAATCACTGACTGTTGGGCTGGCTATCGCAAGCTTGCAGATGACGCTCGCTTCACGCACCTCACCGTCAACCACAAGCTGCACTTTGTCGACCCGAACACTGGTGCGCACACCAATACGGTGGAGGGCACCTGGGCCCACGTCAAAAACTCTCTTCCATCTGGACGGCGCGAGAGCCACCATTTCACTGGTCACCTTGCAAAGTTCATGTTTTGGAGGAGAGAGAAGGCGCGCGGAAACACTGATAGATTCCAGTCGTTCGTCGCCGCGGCCGCCAAAATCTACAGCCCCGACGCAGACAGGGACCTTCCCTATAGTGCGGAGGACGAGGATTCTGACGGCCCCGGTGACTTCGAGTGATCCGCTGCGCTGAGCCCGTCGCCCGCCTGCGTGCATAAAGACGACTTATGCGCCAACCGCTTGTCAAGTGCTCGTTACGTCAGTTATAGGTTCTGGTAGCGGTCTAAACGGCCCTTTTCAGGGCCCCCATATTTTGCAAACGGAGCTGCTTTCTGAATGCGGCACCCCGTGTCTCTGTAAAAAGTTCACAGGAAAGACCCAGCAAAGGTATGTGGTCCCCAACTTGGATATCGCGTGTTATGATTCAAATAAAAATTGTTCTTGCTTATTTCGCGCCTTTGATCCCAATAAATGCCGCCGTTGCAGTCGTCCCGCGGTGCTGTTTATGACCCCGTAGTGATGACGTCACAACATGGCGTCTGGGTCCAAACAAACGGTTGCTAGGGACGTTGCTATGGACTAATGCATGGAGACTCCACATGAGGCTAGGTTTTTGCTTACAAGTAACTAAACAATTTTTTGTAAGCAACCTAACTTCTTGATATCTAATTATGAAGATGTTCTTGTCGTCTCAGTGTCGTATCGCAACGATGCAAGCCATTTCTGAAGTCTTACACTCCGCTTTGCTTTGGTAGCAGACGACACGATAGATTTGCTGGCCTCGGTAAACGAGCGACAAAAACAAGTGCATCACCATAACCGTAGAGGCCTCCGCAATGTGCGTTTTTTTTTTCTGTGAACAACTTAGCTTCGTTACGAGGGGTGAAAATGCAGTAAAATCAAACCACGTCATGCAGATCAGTTACGACGACGACCTGAAGTGCATTCATTACCGGCGTAGTGCAGGCCAGCATGAGAAACAAATCGTACGCCGTCGAGGTAAGTCGTTTGTTATTATTATTATTGTGGTTGTCAGGTTATTAAAGAATTGCATGTCTATCGCGATTTCGCAGTATTTTGCTTTTTTTTTCCCCTTTGTATACATCAAATTCCGTGGATGTGCTCTTTTGGTGACGATCTTCATCAAACCCGCGATGCGAGTACAATCTGTAATAAACTCACCTTATGTTTTTATCCAGTTCTTTCGCGCTTTGGGGTCTTGCGGAAATCTGAAGAAACTGCAAGAATCTTCCTCCACGCGATGGTTACAACCAGGTATACGAAGCACCCTCGCATAGCGCGAGTCCGCAAACAAAATTTGGGATCTCAGCCGTTCGCCTGAAGTGCTTTTCTCACGGGTGCAATGCGATCTTTTAGCAGACGATCATCTCGATCGACGCCCGGACTTTCGATAAACCATATTTTGCATCGCACCCCACTATGAAATCTTATAAGTGTTTGAAACTCATTATATTTCAAACCAATGCGATGTCAGAATATCGTCTTTATTCACACGATGCAAACGACGGCCCCACTTGGCCGGCCGGCGTGCGGCAGACGGCATACTTCTTGCATTCGTCGTCTGCTGCAGGCATCTTGAGGACCGGAAGTTGCAGTCGTAAATATTTCAGAAACGAGCGATTACCGGCACACTTCTGTCGAAACATATATGACATTCAAGCTTTCTATATCTGTGATTTTTAGAAGTTTAAATCCTACTCCTGATTTTTGAACGGTCGGGTTTTCGTAGCGAAACCGAGCCACATGTATTTGTCCATAACAACGACCCTAGCAACGGTTTGTTTGGACCCATGACGTCACACTTACGGAGTCAATTCGCCGTCGGCGTGCCTCAGCTTCGATCGTCCTTGCTAGCGGCCGCACCGGCGAAAGCAGCCTTTGATCCCAATAAATGCCGACGTTGCAGTCGTCTCGCGGTGTTGTTGCTCGCCTCGATTCGCCGTCGGCGTGTCTCAGCTTCGTCGTCTTTGCTTGCGGCGCGGCGGCAGGAGGCGGTTGATCTGACATACCGCGTTCGGCTTTGGCTAGCAGACGGCGTTCGTAAAATGGCGTCAGCTGTTGCTGGCTTCACGCGGCGGTAGCGTGCGTGCTTCCATTCATTCGGCGTTCGTTGCCATGGTGACGGCGAGGAACGCAGACGAACTTCATGTTGCGGAAGAACGCTGCGGCGCAGCGATACCAGGTGCGTTCTAAGGCCCTTCCCGCATGCTTTTCAATGGGCGGAAGGCGAACAAAAAGAGTTCGAAATAAGGACTTAACGCAGAATGCTGCATTTCTCCAGCGCCTCATAATTTGACGAGCCTTGCACGAAAAGCATGTTTTTAGACCGGAGTTTGGACATAGTTTTTTTACCACAACATGGGTCTAAAGTATCAATGTGCCTATATATTTGTTGGTATCTTCCGGCTCGTGCAAGCACGCGCTAGCATTCGCCGCTCTAAAGACGCATGAAAGGAGCGCCCTTGATCCCTCTAAATTCGCGAAAGGAATGGCCTGTAAGTGTGCATTTTGTTTTTTTCTGATGACACGGAAAGAAAGAAAAAATCGTCGGTGCCCTCCATTTGTGTGTGTGTGTGTGTGGGGGGGGGGGGGGGGTATTGGCGTTCAACAAAAGAAACCGTCTAAATTCTGATGCGCCTTTGCAGATAGTGCAATAAGGGATTTTTCTTTTTTTCGTGCGGACGGAGCTTTTGGTGACGTTTTCATGTTGCAACAGGAACTGTCTATATGACAGTGAAATATGTCGCTCCAGCAGTAGAAGCCAAAAGAGACACATTGCGAAAGCTTCCTATATTGCCTTCAGGTACTTCGTGTACGATTCTCAAAATGACCCCTCCTCTCTCTCTCTCTCTCTCTCATATATATATATATATATATATATATATATATATTTTTGCCTTCTTTTTGTTGATTCGCTTTATTGCTTCGTCATCGAACCAAAACCGGAAACTTTGTCGTGTTATCAAAACATATAGCATTCACGCCAACCGAAACATCAACAATACTGGCAAAACAACAACAACAAAAGTAACAGCCTTAATCGAATTGGGATCCGACAATGCTGTTTTAGGCCGCGCAACATCGAATACTCTTTATTTTCAGAGGGCATCAATGTAAACACGCCTAGATACTCTGAAAACACAACTTGGTTATTGCTTGGCTCCGATGGACACGCAACCGATGCACCCGCCCGACAAACAAAATAAAAGAAATGGAATACGCAACTTTATTAACGAGAATGTCGTTACGAGGCTTCAGACTTCTTCCTAACCAACAGAGAATAACACAATAACCACGATCAAATAATTTGTGTTTTTTCATTCCTAACGGGAAGGCTGTTATCTTAAAGCTATTGCTACTGCCATGGGGACGGACTCATTTTTTTTTCTTACTTAAGGTGGTAACACTTGAGCCCCACTCGTACTGCTCATGCATCACACAAAAGACAGAGTGTTTGGTGCTGGACATAATGACAGAATCATCTTCGGGCACGCCCCAAGCATTTTCTCAACGTGTTTGCTTCATACATTTGTATGTTTAGAATATTTCTGCATACAGTTTTGGAACGATCAATATGGCAGAGCCCACATGCAAGGAAGCAACACGCCTCGGACTGTGACTGTAGACTGTCTTTTGTATATAATGTATTCGCAGTCTGAGCGCGACTTTGGGGTTCGGGACTAATTACCTGTCTGTAGGAAGTTCATATACGAGAAAAAAAAGGGAGAGAAAGAATGAACGAAGATTGTGGAGAAATTGGCTCTCTTATAAACGGAGCCGTCTAAAATGCAGGAGAAATAAACGGACATGTCGCGTTCGCGCAAACAGCGTCACGCACAGTAGCTGAGAAGAGTACCGATGTTATTTCGAAGACTTTCAGCGTGCGTCTCGTGGGCCTGGTAATTTAGTCATTTATCTTATTTCCTCGTAGACGTAGCTTTTTTGTGTGTGTATGTGTTTGTGTGTGTGTCGGTACTATATTAGAGAGCTTTAAAATAGGGGTCCCCAAAGTTTGGGGGGCCACTAAGAAATAGAGGCTCACCACTGCGCATGCTCCGAACCCAACCAAACTGCGTTTCATGTTTTTTGGGGGACGGCGCTTGCCCCTAACGCAAAATTCGAGAAATAGCGTGAGGCCCTTATTTGCTCGGGGCCGAGTTGCGTCTGCGAAGATGGCGGCGCCCTTTCCGTTCGCTTGGGAGCAAATTCTTCACGGTCGCTGTCGTATTAGCCACGATCGCTGCCAGTGAATGGTGCAGCCGGCTTTCGCTTCGCTTTATCTCGCTCAAATCACAAAAAAAGTAGCGGTGAGCTCGCCACATTTCAGATATCGTTTTCCGATTCTGGCCGTTCCTAAGCCTGAAGAGACGCGGTAACCGTTGACATGGCAACGTCTCGCTACTCCGAACCTCCGAGTGGATTTTCTTGTCTCGATAGGCCGAGCGTTCGTGGCGCGTTACCTGTAGCTAAAAAGCGAGTCTTCCGAAAAATTCCAAGTCACTCCAGTTCAAATCTAAATAAAGCAGCTGCTCGCAGAGAGTATGTTTGCCTGCGTTCGTCCCAGTTTCGGCCGAGTTGAAGGTTTCAATCTTCGGCGACACACGGTCAACGCGGCACACGAATCCCAAAACCATCCGAGAAGGAGCGCCAAATTAGAGCGCTATGCAGTGGATTATTTATTTATTTACTTATTGTCATATACCCGCAGCGCCCGTGGCGTTACAGCAGAAGAAAAAAAAAAGGAAAGGAAAAACAGCATTACAGTTAAACGTACCCGGCAAATGGAAACGGAACAATGACTACATGCTGATATATGCATACTCCCCAACACACACACACGCACGCACGCACGCACGCACGCACGCACGCACGCACGCACGCACGCACGCACGCACGCACGCACGCACACACACACACACACACACACACACGCACGCGCACACGCACACACACACACACACACACACACACGCACGCACACACACACACACACACACACACGGGCACGCAAACACGCGCACGCGCACACGCACACGCACATTATAAGATTACAGAAAGGATAAAAGAAGTAGAGATAATTTTTGAGAAAAAAATTAATAATTTTTTGAAGTGTTCACAATTTTCGAAGGGTAAAGAGTTCCAATCACTTATTGCTTTAGCAAAAAATGAGTCCATAAATGAGCAGCATTCTTTTACTTTAAACGCATGGCCAAACCTAGGAGCTGAAAAGAGCTACCAATATTTATACTGATTTTATATTGTATTTTATTTTAGTTGGGTTGATTTAGTTTTACCTTAACTATTATCTGTAAACAAAAGTACCTGTTAACCGCATATGTTTTACGTTTTTCTTTTAATATTACGTTTGTTAGCAGCATTGGCACTCTGAGCGGGTAACGCTAATGCGCCACGCTGCGTTGCGAAAACCCTATTCTATACGCCAGCGGCGTCAACCTTGTCGCTATTGGGTTCCCCAGTTATCTATTATCTCAAAAACGGAATGGCATCCGAACGAGTAGAGCGGCACTTTCTTTCTCTGTTCTCTTCTCAATCTGCGCTAACAGAATTTTTGCTGTTGTTGCTGTTTTTGCGACTGCATCCCGGAGTTTATTTGACAGCTGAAGACTGCAATTGACGGGAGGAGTTACTCCTGCCAAAACCTGAAGTCAATCCGCACAGTGATTAACCAACCCCATCTGATGGGCGGCGGATTAAACGTGACAAGCCGGCTCTTTTCCCAACTCTCTCTCTCTCTCTCTCTCTCTCTATATATATATATATATATATATATATATATATAAAAGGTCCGACTGCTCCCCCCCCCCCTCCCCGCCCCACAATCTTTTTTTTTTTCACCGCAAAAAAAAAGAAAAAGAGAAAAATAAGGTAGTTGATTATGTGCTACTTTCAGGCGGAAGTATTCGTCCCCGACGAAGTATAACTAATTTCCCCGGAACTTTCATCGCGGACATAGTCAATTACGCCTTCAAGGGGAACCCAGTGAAGCATCGAGCGAAGCGTCCGGGCTCTTAGGGACTCGCCAGGATGAGGAAACGCCCCTAGTCCACTTAATAGGAGGGACCCGTCGTTGCGGAAAGGGATCGATGAGGCCGACGGTGGCCGTCGGTTCAATAAGACCGAATTTACGTCTACACTTTTAGTCGGATTATTTCGGACGGCAAAAACAAAATGCCGTTGTGATAGAGACACGAAGTCGCATCGTCTCACACTTCTCGTATACATCACAGAAAGATCATGATGTTCCCTGCAGAGACACGAGGACAGAATTGTCTGAGGACACGTCTCCGGCGTGTTCGAAATGCGTTTGCAACAAGTCCGCAAGCAGAATTTTTTTTTTTTTTTGCTAGCAATGTGACAGGAATGTTGTACGGAGAAGAAATACGCCTCGGATTTGGGGACACGGTCGTCCAGTACATGTTCTCAAAGGAACCGAATAAACGTTTCGGGTATAGATCTGATCCTAAAGAAACTTCCGCGGCTGTGCGGACTTTTCTCTGCCTCTAAAAATTATTAGTAAACTATGGTTATAAATATGTTTAGTGTTATTTGAAATGATTAGGTTATATGCAATGCCTCGGTAGTTCCCGAGTTAAAATAAATATTTGTATATCTGTAGCTTTAACTAGGTTCCTTTTCTTTACAGGAGCTGAAAATGCGTGATTAAGTTACGAATAATTATTTTAAAATAAATCCAGGCCAATACAGAAAAGAGTACCGATTAAATTTCAACGTCAGCGCAATGTGCGGTCACCGCCCGAGTCTCTGCTTGAGTAGAGTTTTCTTTTAAGGACGAAAATGCAAGGAGTATACATTAAGATGGTATTTTACGGCTCTGATTCAGCTATTAGAAAAGCACGTCCGAAGGGGATATGAAAAAAAAAATGAATTTGGATGAAACGCGAGTATTTTTTTTAACAAAACAATATTTTACGGTCAGAGTTCGAAGCCAAAAGCGTTACTAAACGTTGTTCTAAAAAAGTTATAACACGGCGCAGTTACGTGATCTAAACTGAGCGGAAAGTACTTTCGCTAAATTTATTGGAAAAACTTGACTGAAGTAGTTTCCGGATATCTTGACGTTGAGCAAGTTTCCACGCTGAATTAGAGTCATGTGACGTGGCCTAACACCTTGTCATGAGAAGTCATGTGACGGGATACTACGAAGTAAAGCCGGGACTTCACGAGGTTAGGTAACACTGCGACGTCACGTTGAAACCATGATAGGAAACCGTGATATAATATCAGGGTTCACGATAAGGCCTAAATTACGCTATATTTGTCAGGTCTTTAGAGATCTGTCATAATACCTTCCTTATATAATTTAGATATTTTTATACAGTATATAAATATGGGTCTATTAAACTTATGAAATGACTCCTTGATAAAGTGATCAACCGCGGCGGGCGTCAGATTTCAAATGAAATATGGTGATTAGTTGTCTAAGAACCTTTCAAAATATTCGCCTTATCTGGCATATTTCCAGATAGAAAATCTGTTGCTCCTCATCCAATTACGTTATAGAAGTTATTAGAGGCAAGAAAACTAAAATATTTGTGCTATTCGATGGCGAAGTTAGTCTATTTATGGTCGGTGACAGGTTAGTAAAGTGGAAGCTCTCTCCACCTCTTTCCACTTAAGCAGAGCGAACGACGGAGAGGAGGTAGCCTTCTCTCCAGCATTCGCATTGCTAAAGTAGAAAGAGGGAGAAGGAGCTTCTACTTCGCTCTTAACCTGTCAACGACAGTAGTATCCGCCCTACCTAAAGCAAGAGAAAGAAAGCATCGAAAGCTTCGCGCACGAAGGAACATAAGAGTGAGGTGTGCCTTTCCTACGACTACGTGACACTAAACGCTACGTTGTTAGGTCCTCTCACGATGACTGGCTACCCTCTCTAACTCTGGAGGCTAATGTCGCTTTTGGTTAAGATTTCCGTCGCTCGTTCGCAGGAATGTCGAGGATAGCGCGGAGAAGAAGTAAGTTGTCCGAGTTTTAACAACAGTCATGGCATATTTTAACGATAAATGTCAAATCTCTAATTAGATTGTGCCTGCTGAGGAAAAAAATTCGGAACTTAATTAGTAGATGTTGGGTAATTTATTCGCTAATTATCACTATATACTCGTAACCTAACCCCTGCCGCGGTTGAAACATTATGGCGAAGAAATGCTTTTTTTTTGTTTGTTTTAGTTCTTAGCGACCATAACTCAGATTTCGCAAGCGCGTCCGTTGCGCGCCGTGGCTAAGCACACTGGAAGCCTAGGAGAGTTGGCCCAGTTTGCCAGCTGCCAAACGCGCCAGGAATCAAGTGCGCGTGTTCGCACGTGTCGCCTGTTGACTATACTTCGTTTCAGCTTGGGTCCAGACGCAGCCGATGCTACAAGCACGAGCGTGTGGCCCTGAACAGTGCCTGTACTGCACGAGCGCGCGTGCTTGGCAGGGACGCTGGAAGCCCGGAGCTCGCGCTTGTAGCATCGGCTGCGTCTGGACCCAAGCTGAAACGAAGTATAACCGTAATGAGTGACCCCACAGGGGGTGTGCCCACGCCTATACTTCATTTCACCTTATGATGTACCGCCAGAAAGGCTACAAGCGCGAGCTCCTTGCTTAGGGCACATCTCGACGGCACAAGCTCTCGTGCATTAAGGGCAGCTGCCCACGCTATGGGCTCGCGCTTCTAACCTTCGCTGCGGTACAACATAAGGTGAAACGGAGTATGGGTAATTGCATTCTTGGCGTCGTATAGAAAACAACAAAAAAGAGAAACAGGAGAGGCGACGTTTCGAAAAGACGAGGTGGCCCGTGCAAGGAAGGCGTACATTGAACTTGAGCGGTGGCCGCGTTTCTCATAAAATGCAGTAATTCATATGACTGTTTGCTGAATAGATCCAAATACAGCTGCGGTGTTTTTTATTACTTTGAATGGTTCTAGAATAGTAATGCTAGTTCTTTTGTTTAACAAAAGTGATGCTATGCCCCCTAGCCCTTTTGTTGAGGTATCAATTTGTACTTTTATTTTCCAGATCAAGAAGAGGTTGTTTGAGAAAGAAAATGAATCTGTTCTTTTATTCGTACCACATCATTTCACCTGCTTTCCGATTATGCTCCTTGGAAATTTTCGTCAATAAAGGTTTCTTTTTCTTGTTTTACCCAATTGGGAGTGCTGGAGTAGCGCCTACAAAGAATAAGCACCGATTCACGTAAGTATCACCTTAGGAAAATGAAACTCCCATTCATCACGCCAAGATGTGTCACAAATAAACTCCTAAATCAAGAATCATTGAAAGATAGATTCTGCTATTGTGATGGGAACAGAAATATTGGTTGAATGAGCAAGAAGAAAAAGATTAAACAAAACAGCTTTATTTGTGCCTTTCGTTTGCCTGTCTATTTGTCTTTCACTTTCAAATCGAGAAATATTTTTGCTCCATTTTCTGAAGAAAACTAAATTATTTACGTTTTCAGTTCATATCTTTAGGTAACTTCGAACGTCTAGATTCTAGTGTTTGTGTTTTAATCAACCCCTTGCGTTAACTCATATCCTTGTGCTCCGAAACCGACCATATGTTTTTTTTTATACGTCTTTGTTTTTTCTTCTTTTCTTTCTATGCGCATAGTGTGCGCGTGTCTGTGATCTGTCTTTTTCACCGCTATATTTGGATCAAAGTTTAGCGCATCAAGAATGCCACAACACGTGGTTCATTGGAACAGTTAAAAAAAAACAAAAAAACTAACGACCGAATTTAAGTTGTTTAAAAATCTCTGTTCATTTCTTTTCATCGATTATATTTGTAGCTAGTCAGACGAGTCTAAAAATGTCTAACGTTTAACTTTTTTCTGCAAGAAAGTATACGGGTGACCTGCCAATATAGGCACCTAGGTTAGGTTATCTCACCGATGTCTCTTAACAACATTGTTTTGTTTTTGTTCTCCGATTGCCAGGCGCTTGCTTAAATGCGAATATCAAGGCTGCATACTACTCTCGGCTCTCCGTGGATAATGGTGCTGAGCGCAAAGACCCGCTAAAATGCATCGTCTTCTATGAAAACATAAAACAGTCGGACTTTCAGCTGAATATGCCACATCGAAACATTTTTTGACCATGTTGAGGACGAGAATGATGCTGATGATAATCATAATTCAGAAGATTCCGTTTGCTGAGCCATTTGCAGAGCATACTCTATTTTCAACTCAGACTTTGTTCCAAGGCAGATTGGAGCAACTAAACGAGCTGCGCTTAGAGTACCGGCACTCCGTTCCCCGACATTATGGTGCCTGGATCGCGTCTTCGACTGGTGTGTTTAGCACCCTATCCCGCCCATACATCAAAAGTGGTCCCAATTTGGCAACAAATGACGTCACAAAAGCCGGAGTGTCATGCTGTTGCCTGTCGCGATCCTGGCGGTTGGCCGTAGAAATGCTGGCGAAAAGCACGAGCGAACGTGAGTGTCGCTGTCGTCACGGCATCCCAGGCGTCCCAACTATCGGCTGCTCTAGCTTCCGTGAACTGTCACAGTAGAGAGCGACCTGCAGCAGAACAGGCGTCTGCCATATATATCAGATATATCATGCGAGAGCATGACACTTCTATGACGTCATCAGGCGGAAATCGAGGGACCACTTTTTTGGGCGCGGTAAACGGAAACGCGTTCCAGGCACCATACCGACATTGCTGTGGGCGCCGCCATTTTGGGCTTGTGCAGAGCAGACGCGCAATTGCCGATCGTCATGATTTAAAAATGCGACTTTCTAAGCATTAGATTTGGTGTTAAGAAGCTCATGTATATTGCTTCGCTTTGTCGCTAACTGTTTAAACATTTGTGGAGGACGGAAAAACGTTTCCTGTGATTTCAGATAAAGCTTCAGATAACTGACAACCATGATCTTAAGACACGATATGGCCAAGTGTCGTTACTCTGAAGCGTTGCTTATTTAGTGATTTAGTGGCACTAGGGCACATCAAGGAGGCTCGCAACGTCGCGCGGGAAAAGGTGGCACGGCCTGCGAATCAAACTAGAAAAAAATATATGCGTTATACTTTGCTTCTTTTTTTCAAAGGGGGGGGGGGGTTGCATGAATTGCATCGAAAGCGTCTGAAATTGCGTTCATTTTATAGTTGAATCCAAATTTGGTTAAGACGTGAAATTTGCACCATACATCAATTATACGAACCCGGCAAAAGAAGAAAAAAATGAAGGTTGCTTTGACGTAAACAAAGACGTACTACGTCTACAGTGGAAAACCTTGTTTCTTTGTGACGAATAAAGATTCCCTTTGAAAGCAAGTGTAGGGAAAAAATCGGTCCCGAACAAAAACTTTGCGGCGCTCGCCTTTCAAAGCGGGGTGATATCTTTTCTTTCGTCGCTCTTTCAAGAACGCCCACACGTGCCACCGCTGCAATGTAGAGCGACGCTCAAAAGACAATTACAGTTATCAAATCTTATCCTAGATTCCTATTAATCTATCGCATCACCAAAAAATAAAATAAAAAAATAAAAATATTAGCGTTCTTTTATAGGTTTTGCAAAGCTCGTTTTTTGGGTATGTCAGTCTCAGTTCAAATTCAGACGAGACAAACGTTATATTTGTCCGTTTGTTTTTTGACTGCAGTCACAAATAAAGAACGAAAGGTGCGCGCAGTACTAAAGTCTAAGTTATAAAAGGAATAATAAGAAAAGTGACACATACCGAGACCAAATTTCTAGTTCTTGAGATATAAAATGAAAAGCCCAAATTTCCGGATGGGATACAGCTAGAGATTATTCCAACGGGACATTTTTCTTATTCCTCGTTTTTAAGTATTTCCTGTCTGCGGCACGTCACATATTAAATTGAAACAAAAAGTGTCAAACATTATAGTTGCTTGTCGCTCTGTGTGTCTGCTCATCGCGCAAGCAACAATTTGATTTTTTGTTTTCTTTATTCACCATGTCTTGCCGGAATTCATTACTGGAGGGAAAATCATAAGCGTTTTTGTTTCTTTCTCTTAAAAGGCAAATGGCGAAAGACTTTTTTTTATCGTTTCACGAATATAGCCGAGGTCATTCGAGCAGCATTCAAAAAGTAAATGAGAGTAAAACTATAATTTCTAAATCATGAGTTATAGAAAAAGGAATAACTTTCTCCAGAAACTTTCAATCCAATTTTTTTTTTGCTTAGCGTTTTAAGTGAGAAGTACTGATTGAATTATTTTTTATTGGCTAGATTTTGTTTTAGTTTGGAAAGCCCCGCCACTAACCACTGTTCTTTCCAAAAAGATTTTTAAACCTTCACACGGACACTGGTGAAATTTGTCTGTTCTTGTTTGCCTGCCCATTCACTTCAGACCAATAAAAGTATATCGAGTCTATATTAAAATAGCTCTTGGTCTACATCAAAAGAGCTATTGGTCATTGGCTGTTACATGTAACAGCCAATGACAACACACGAAACGCGTATGCCTGGAAAAGACCGCTTTAACACAATCCCTCTTACGATCAGAAAGCTCAAACTGAAATGTATGGGAGGACGAATCCGCTTGATTAGTTAGAGTCTAGTTTATCACTAATATGACCAATACGCGCCGTTGTAGGTCTGTGGTAGGTACTATCATTGATGAACGGGTTCCTAACATTGGGGAGCGCCAATACACGACATGAAATGAACCATGAAACGACTTTTCTACTTTCGCTAAATACTACTTAGAATCACTCGCTAACGTTAATTAACTCAATAAACTTGCCTTAGTTTTTCTGCGTAAACATGGACAGACGCAAAAAAAATCAAGAAATATGCACATCGTTTATTCCGTCAATTTGGAGACAGAACAGGCGATCACGTGGCCTAGTGCCTATTCTATTCCGCCACCGTTAATCATACCCAAGCGTTAGGGTCGGCAAAATAGAAAAGGCATGCTGAGCTCCAGGCATTGTTAGAGTTGGGCTATTCTTATCCCCGCAGTGGTTGGAGACAAGCCACTACCTGACAGTCCGCCGAGGCATTGATTGTTACGAGCCGAAGTCGGATGCTCAAGCCGTTCCCGTATCCAATCCATGAGCCGTGCTAGACTGTCGTCAGGAGGGTGACTTCGATCCCACAATTACTTCACCAAGCCTTGCGAGGGCAAGACTGAAAGAAATAGACTCCTTTTATCCTCGCGATTTCACCGCAACAAAGAAGCTTTTGAACCAGTAGCGGTCTGTTCCAGTAAACTTGGGCCAGGCTAAAACCAGTACGCCTCTACAAAGGCACGAACATTCCAATTAGCGATATCGGATTGAAGTGAATACAGTGGGGCTTTTTTGTTCTCATTTCTTCTCTAAAATTTTGCACTTCTACCACAACATTTTTCTAATGGCGTGAAAAATAATATTGCAACGCATGTCACAAGACAACCAAAACAAATGTTTCTTTTTTTGGTTTGTCCAATGACTATAGTTGTCAAGATATCGCCAAGTGAATTTGTCTCTCCAAAAACCTACACTTGCAAAACGAATTTTAAAAAAAGGAAGGGGAAACGTTAATTGCTATTTCCAGGTTTTGCGTCCTTTATCCCGGTTCTGGCCGTCGTTCGTCGTTTGCCCGGACATCTGCACTGCAAGTTTGGCAATATTCCTCGCTGACTTAATCTCCCACCCTTTTTCAACTTGTTTACCGCCAGCCGTTTCGTCATTCGCGCGCTTCAACTTCGACCGACCGATACATCTGTTGCGCATTTTAAACGCGTTTTTTTCTAACCTCCACGCCGTACGGATATTTCGAATATGATGAAATCTATACTTTGTTTCACCTTGTGTTGTACCGCAGGAAAGGCTACAAGCGCGAGCTCCTTGCTCTAGGGCACATCTCGGCGGCACAAGCTCTCGTGCACCAAGCGCAGCTGCCAACGCTATGCGCTCGCGCTTCTAGCCTTCGCTGCGGTACAACATAAGGTGAAACGGAGTATAGCTGCGTCCATTTCTAAAATCTGGCCAGAATCCAGTCTGTCCTATACTTCGTTTCAGCTTGGGTCCAGACGCAGCTGATGCTACGAGCGCGAGCGTGTGGCCCTGAATAGTGCTTGCATTGCACGAGCGCGCGTGCTTGGCAGGGACTCTGGAAGCCCGGAGCTCGCGCTTGTAGCATCGGCTGCGTCTGAACTCAAGCTGAAACGAAGTATAGCTGTGAGGAGCAGTTTCTCCAATCACCAGCTGTTACCCGAAGCGTGCTTTGCCGCACGATATATGTAAATGATGGAAAGCCCTCCTTACAGGCGTACTTATATATCGTCGGTTTATTGCTCTTTATTTTAAGAATATTTGCGATGCTTACCTGGAAATAACAAAACAAAAATTATAACAACTTTCCACTATCGAAACATATACATAACAACACAAGCGAATAGCCTCTGCAATAAGAAAACAGAACGTCATGATCGTTCAAAACTACAACCCATCCACGCGGGAAAGAAAGCCTCGTAGAACGAATTCCGCAGTAGTATGAGAGTATTTGTTAAGATTATGTTATTGTGGCTTAAATAAAATTTGTAGCTGACGCTACGCAAACTATATTCGTAACTCATTTTAGTTGATGTATTCTTAAGTGACATATTACAATACTATATTTTATTATTTGGCATTCGCTTACCTGAACCTCCGGTGCCTAATCAGCGAGTAATCCAAGGCACCTCGGAGTTCCGTGTCATCCTTCAGGCACTTCAAATGGCAAACTCTTTCGACTCTGAGAGGCTTCCGACAGCACTAGAAACACAAACTTTGTTCAAGACCTAATCCGCTAAACGAAGCCATAAGGCGTGCCGTGCGAACTTTCCTCTTAATCTCGGGGGATCACGTAAACGTCGTTAAATCCGTGGGATCCCCTAATCCTTTCCGGGTGGGGAGCGTAGAATAATCCGGCCTAGCGCCCGTGTCCGCGGGGGAACCTCGACAAGGCAGACTGCACGGGCGGAGCGGAAGCAGACGACGGACGAGGCGATGGGAGCAGACGACGCCCTTCAGGAGCAGTGCGGTGGCGCCATCTGTGCAAATTGACTGCGACAGACTCCAGGCCGTCGTGGGCTACACCATGATCTTTACGAATGACGCCTGAGAACGAGATTAAGCGAGCTCGTGAAGAATGCAAACAACAAAAATGTAAAATTGTTTTTAATGCTTTACAAGTTTGTTTTGAAAGCCATGAAAGCTACAATAATGCGTTATGCAAGGGTGGGGTATATGGCCAGGGGGACATGGTATAGGGGATAATTGCTACGATAGGTCAATAAGTTACCTATACTGTTTTACTTTTTTTAAATTTGTGAATATAGACATATCGTTTCAATAAGAAACTTGCTGAGCGTTACAAAATACCACTAACTCAGCAAATTTGGGGAAAACTTTAAGCGCATAAGTGGCGCAGTGTTGCGCCAAAGTTACCACCCTGGACGTATATCTCACCTGCATAGATCGCATTCGTGTAGCTCTCACGGCTATTTTAAAACGAGCCTGCAAAGTCAAAAAAAAACACCCTGTATATGTCCACTTTTTATATCATGCCCTAGCGTGAGCTGCAGCGAAGTCTACAAGCGCGAACGTATAGGTCTCATATGTGCCCCGGCTGCAGGTGATTTCGTGGAGCTGAGCTTGCTTAAGCGAGGGGCTGGCGCACATATATTCTTTGCAGCAGTCCGCAGAACAATGAGACGACGACTTAAAACAGTCGATGAAGAAAACCAAAATCTAGTGGTGCCATCTATGCGATTGTGGTTTTCTTACGAAGTTCAACATCGCGGCTTGCACTAATGATTCGGGATCCGCAGCTTTTCTTCGGGTTAAGAAAGTGGCCTCGTTGAAAATCAACCATGCCAACAACGAAGCTTGAGACGCATTAATTCTGAAGAGGATATACGAGTATTTTGATTGTGAGCACATTTCGCATTGCACATATTGGTTTTCTGTCGCTGCTTCAGAAGAAATTATACTGGTTGTATCTAAGAGAAAAGCAACACAGCTCATCTAAAGGACGTACCCAAAAAAACTGCATTGGTCGGCCTAAATCGTGATATAAATTAGTAAAACGATTTTTTTTTCTTTCCGAAATAACAAGTTTTATACCTACCCACACTGTCGCGATAAACAAGTAAAAAATATATATTTTCGAGAATTTTTTGCGCTTTACAAATAGTTTTTTTTGTGTGTGCACTTGTGGAGGCGGAAAACAAAAACAAACAGGTATCGAATAAGGTTTTTTTGATGGATGCCCGGAAAGAAATGGGCGATCGTAGAATAAATTCAATAGCAACCTAAACCCTAAAAAAAAAAAAAGCTTTGGCAGTTCGCTTTATCGTAGGTTTCTTTTACTTTTCTGTAGGCATCCGAACCGTCCGACTGTTTTCATAGATCGGCTCTCCGCGACGCAGAAGACAATTCAAAATTTATCCGTCCATGTGGAGTGATGTAGGGCGCACAAACAGAGACAATCATCGTGACCGATGGCAGCGTAGAAGATAGCGGTACGCCTTGGACACTTTCTGGGCCCAGAGAATGCTGCCCTCCTCGATACACGGAGCATAGAACGTGTCCGATGTTCGTCATTTGAGTGGCCATTATTTTTTCCAAACTTGTACGTAACGCGTTATTAATCATTATGTGCTTGCTCTTCGTAATGAAGATGAGACACCGTTGCATATCTTTTCTTGAAATGTAACGTGATTAAGTTTTGTGTCGGTCCAATAACGAGCTCATTATTTTACTTAAAATTAATCTAGAGACACATGTGCAACATCGACCTTGTCCTCATTTCAGAATGAATGTATCCCCCACAACCTTACTTAATGAACATGTGAGCTACTAAGAAGAAATAAATAAACTGGTGCTCTAGATTTTTGTTACGCTCTATAAGCGGAAAAAAAGAAAAACGAAAAAGTGCGGAAAAGCCTACACAAAGTTGGACGGCATATGGCCATGCTTATTTCAGAGCGTGTATAATTTACTCTACATTATCTTAGATATGTTTTCCTTCGATGTTTTTGTTCGTTTGTAAACTTAAACGTTTACAAACGAACAAAAACATCGAAGAAAAACATATCTAAGATAATATTTGTACAAACAGTTTGACACTATTTTTATTTAAAAAAGCAAGCAATCTTCAGGTCTTTTTTTTAGAGCTGACAGCTTTTAAGTTTTTTTGTGTGTGTTTCGCGGCGTCGGCGTCGGCGTCGCCGTCGTCGTAACCGCGCTAAATTTAGTTGGAAAATTGACGTTACGTGACCTCAACACCAATTCAATTCGCCGCTTAATTTAGCGGGGAATTGAATTGCTGTTGAGGTCACGTGACGTGAATTTTCCTGCTAAATCTTGCAGAGAAACTGAATTTGTTCACAGGTGACGTGACACGAAGACATGTGTTGTCATTTTCCCCCTAAATTTAGAGTGGCAATTGAATTGGTGTTTGAAGTCACGTGGCGTCAATTTTTCCGCTAAAGTTTGCGGGGAAACTGTGGGAGGAGGGGGAAGGCTATGGAGGAGGATGGAAGGGTACGCAGGAGGAGGAGGGGATCGAACGGAGCAGGAGGAAGTAAAGAAGTGGGATGAGGGGAGGAGGAAAAGGGGCAGGAGGGGAGAGGAGGGGGAGGAGGGGAGGAGGCGAATGAGGGGAGAGGAAGAGGGGAGGAGGACGGGAGGAGGGCAGGGTACGGAGAAGGCGGGGAAGGTACAGAGGAGGAGAAAAGGAGGGCAGGAGGAGAAGGTGCGGAGGAGGGGAGGGGCATACCCTCCCCTCCGTACCCTCCCCTCCTTTTCCTCAAGAGCTGCGCTCTAATTTCGGATTACGGAGATTTGTAAACTTCTATCATTTTTTTTCCTCCGATCAACTGTTCTAGAAAATGAGGTTGTTCGAAAATGGGGAGTATTGTGAGACACCCAATATTCTTACGAAAGGTTTTAAACATGGGCGTGTTGGAAAGAAATGGGCGGCAATGCGTTTTATTTCTGTTTAGACACCGTTATGTATTGAACTGACGGTGCGTTTCCAGGCGTCCAGAGAAGGAAACATGAGAACACGTCCACGGGCGGTGAAGATTTGATGCGGACTCTTCAAGCGCAAAAATCACGAGATAAGTAGTCATATAAGCGATCTCGGGCGTAGATCATTTGCTGGTCTACCACGCAGCGAATGCTTCTTGACGGGGGACAACTTTGGAGGGTAGAGTCGTTCTCGTTTTGTATGTTTCTTTCCTACGACGCTAGAAGTTGTAATTGAAAACGCATAAAATACGGTAATTTATTTCTTGAAAGTATTATTCTCGTATGTCGGAAATAAATTTAAATTTAATGAACTGAATGCAGGGGCGCGAACGAGCTAATGAATATTAAGCATGACAAAACCACCGAGTCTGTAGGTAAGAACGACAAATACACTAAACCATCTCGAAAAGGGAGGCCTTTTAGTGTATGTGTAGTTTTTACCCGCAGTCTCGGGGTTTCTTGTCATGCTTAAATTACGTGCCATTTTGCAAATCGTTTTAGTATATTTAGTTTCCTTTTTTATGTGCCGATTACGGTTAAGCCTCTACATATTACTTCTGAGTTAGTTAGCCGAACAATGCTGAAAGGAATTCTCCCGAACACAGCCGAGAGAACTGAATCCCCTCTACGGCCTCCCTCCTATTGTACGTCCAATGTCATGAAATATTGCCTGGATGAGATGAAATGAGTTGAACCTACATCGCAATATATTTTTCCCGGACACGTTCATTTTTCTCAATATAAAACAGCGACTGCCATCCTTCCCCCTTTTCAAGTCTACTTATTTAACCTTTTATTTTTCCTTTTTTTAAATAATATTTCGTTTTTTTTTGTTTTTTCACGAGTCTTGTATTTTTTTAAATACTATATAAAACCCTTTATTTTCGCGAACCCTATTTTTCGCGAATTGGTCACAGAGGACAGAATCGCGGCAACAAAATTTCGTGAATTCCAGATGCCAGCATTGAAACTCTTAAGGACCGCTATTTTCGCGTGTCCTTAAATGTCGCGAACTTTTCAATTCGCTAAATTCGTGGAAATTAAGGGCTCGCGAACATTAGGAGTTTTAAAATATAAGTAGCAATATATTTAAAAAAAAGTTTTCTTCAGTACATTTTATACAGCAGTGCGACTTATAAACAGAAAAATATTATTAAAAATGTCAGGTCTTCTTACATTGTTTCTTAAAATTATTTTCAACGTTTTGTTAGGATAACTACTGTTTGCTTGCAAGGTCGCCACGTGGACTTTAGCATCATACACACAATAGTAACGTGAACATTCACAGTGACTCGCATGTCACATTTTGCTATGTGGAGCTTTAGACAGCGGGAAGTTGGGCTGCATTCGACGAACCGTAGAGCGGACGCTTGGGCTGTGGTGCACTTTAACCCTTTTTTTGTACCCCTGAGGAACATCCCGAGGGTAAATCTGTGCGCAAGCCGGTGACAATTTTCGTTGCTTTCGTACGAAAAGATCCTTCTTCCTGTTTTTCTTCTTTTTTTTTTTTTTGTTGCTGTTTTGCCGTATGTCCGATTTACGGTTGAACGTACGGTCCCGAAGTGACAACAAATAGCGTCACAGGAACCGACGTGTCTTGCTGTCGGATGTCGCAATCCTGGTTGTGTGTCGTCGAGATGCCGACGAAAAAGGTAGGAGGATGCAAGGTTCGCTGTCGTCTGATCGTCCAATCTCGTATCTGCTCCGGTCTCCGTCGACCGTCGGGCTCCAGGGCGAACTGCAGTCGAGCTACAGTCTGCCGTATTCACCTCCGATACTGCGCCACCTCCAGGATCACGGCAGGCAACGGCGTGACATTTTCATGACGTCATCAGGTCGGAAATCGAGCGATCACTTTTGAGTACGCGTCAAACGCACCGGTTCGAGACGCGCTTCGAGCTCCATTAGCTCGCAGGGCACTCAAAGGCAAAAAGACACGCAGACACATACACGGATAGACGAAAGTCGTATGGTCACGGAGCATCGACTGAGCTTTATTGGATTATCCGGGGCAGAACCAATACCTTCTAGACAGCTTTCAAGGCCTGCGCGTCACGTGACATGACGTCACGTCCCGGAGGCCTGCACGGGCGCTGAGTGGATTCGAATGCCGCGTGAGCCTTCGCGTGGGACTATGATAGGAAACGACTCCACGCGAACGCTGAAGCGGCACTAGCATCCAATCAGCGCCCGTGCAGGCCTCCGGGACGTGACGTAATGTCACGTGACGCGCAAGCCTTGAAAGTTGTTCAGGGGGTGTTGGCACAACACCCGAGGGAAAAACAAAAAAAGAGGACAGACGTCATGACTAGGCACTTTTCGCTCTGCCTGATTGTCGCCATCGGCTCATAGCGTCGAATATGCTCTCTGACCTAAGCGTGGTTCACGCATCTGTTTTTGACTTTGATCGAGTGCGCTGTGCTCGTTTTTTTGACCGCTTCCGACGAGAGAACGCTCTAGAGAGCCTATATAACAAAGAATTTCCAACTGCTGGATCAGGGTCACGTGATTTGAAGGCCGCGACTGCAATACGAGGCTACAAGCAGGCAACGAACGTGTTGGTCGTCTGCCTTTATGCTCGCTTTTTTCCTCGCTGCGCACTTACGACCAATGCGCCCTTACGACCAATCTCCGTGGGAGGCGTCCGCCATGAAATTACAAACACTCCCCATGGTTGTGAAATAGACAATCTATAGGCGCTCAGGGAACACACTGGAACGCTGCCGAATTCTACGGGGAGTGCAAGTCGTCTGCTTATTGTGCAGGAGTTGTAGCGACGTTAGAACAACGCCGAGCTCTGATTGGCTTTGATTGAAAGGCTAGTGGGCAGACCTCAATGCTGGATGCATTAGAGGGGTTAGGACACGGAGTAAGTAAAACATGGGATAACTATGGCTCAAGAACCCACTATGTGTTACCATATATTTGCGATATTTGTTTTGTAAACAGCACGCGAGTTTCAGAGATACAATCATTTTTATCGCGTATCTACGGCTCTGCCCATTGAGACGTTCGCAGGGTTGTGTCGTGGCCAGCCTCTGCTGCACGCACGCCCCTGGTAGCGCCGGGGCGCAACCGGCGGAGCTGAGGCTGAGCTGCTGCATGCACTCCCAAACTAGGCTCGCTCAATCCTCCATTCTCGGAATTGTTTTCGCGCTACGGGCTAGGTTTCCTTTGTCCTTGACATTGAACACGTGCGACCGGCGATGAAGGCAGCGGAGAAAGAGAGGTGCGGAGAGGAGCAGGTGCTAGACGCGAGGCCGCAGGGCGGCCGGCTCTGTGATCGCAATAGTGTCTAGGCCAACGTTACTAGAACCACTCAGTTGGGAAACTGCCATAGAGACTGCTCTGAAAAAGTGGCACCGATCCGTCCACGAGAACCGAGCTAATGGCGATCCCAACGCCGCCACTTCTCCCGCAGCGGCCAGCCCAGGAACTGCACGTGACTTCCATTTTCGTTGTGATCGGCCATTCTGGGGCCAGAACAGAAGGGGCTTCGAGGTTTCGCCCCCAACTCCCTAGCGGACGCGCCGCGGTTTACTACCTTGGTTAATATGCGCCTAACTCAGGACGCGCTACCTGAAATCCCCGCTGAGGCAGGGTTGTATAAAAACAGTATTAATTATACTGCAAAACCTTGCGAACTAAAGATTTTAGAAAACAACACGCGCCCCCATTTTGTACTAAACTCCAATAAAAGCTACTACAAGAAGAGTTTTTCCTGTTAGTTTTTACGCAAAAACATGCTTTCTAAAAGCTCAAGGTGACCACAGTTGAGACGAATGATACAGAGTGGCGCTGTTGTCGCATTTAGCTCGGTCTCAGTGGACGCCAGCGGCCCAGGTTTCAACAGTGAGTTTTCCAACTGAGGTTCTACAGGGTGTCACAAAAGAAAATTTACATGGTCTTTTTTACCGCAAAAATAAACTAGGCATCGCCGAACGCTCATTCTCCGCCCAAAGGTAGAGCCAGAGGTCACAACCAGATGCCTAAGTTTCAGCCCGATCCGATAACTTAATCAAAAGTTATAAGTGATTTTCTGAAAATTTCAATGGGAAAATGGCGGCCGACGGAGTTTTCAAACACATGGGGCTCTATGGCACCAGAAACCGAAAACGGGCAAAAATGGGCTCCATTTTCCCATTGAAATTGGGGAAGCTCATTGTTGTTTGAGGCAAGGACAGGTGTTTTGCGAACCAGAACATACAGAGCGAAGTACCAGGAAATGGATACAGTGTGCGCTGCTTGTGGAGAGGTGGACGAGACGGCTGAGCACTTGATACTCTACTGTAAAGGGCTTCACCCTATGCCTACCGAAGACAACATAGATTTAATAAAGTCATTGGGTTTTAGAGACAGCGTAGGAAAGGTGGATTACAAGACAGTAGAGATTACCAAGCAAAGATTAAGTGAATGGTGGCAGAAAGCACGAGAAAACTAGGTATTTTCTTATTAACTTGGCAAGGGGGTTTTATAGCCTCACTTTCTGTTCAGTGTGGAGTGTATATAGTTTTCACATTTAAATATTCTAAGCTTAAGTGGTAAGACAAATTGGCTAGGTGGCGTAAGCTACCGCCCGATCCAAAGGGCTCAGCCGTATTCATCCATCCATCCATCCATTATGTGTACTCAGAGACGTATATAATAATCACATGGTTGAAAAAAAACCGAGACTGCGGGTAAACGACACAACACTAAAAATACTTTTTAATGTTGTGTCGTTTACCCGCAGTCTCGGATTTTTCAACCATGTGCAATGTACACCAGCTCGTTTGCGTCCTTACATTCTGTATATAATATAACGTTTATTTCCGTCAAAACACAAATGACTTAGGGAGACCGAGGAAAAAAGCTGCATCATGCAGCTTGACGGGCCCTCGGCCCCCCTCCTTACACATGGCAGCAGTGGCACAAGTAATAAAAAAAAGAAAACCAAGAGAAAAGATAACAAGTTCGGAGATAAGAACAGGACAATATTGCAAAAAAGGCACGACTATATAAGAGGCAAACAAAAACAAACTCCATGCAAGCACAGCATTATTCAATTTAGTAAAAATTAAGGTTATGAAACATGACAACTAAGCTCTCCCAACAATATTGGGAAAGTTTGGCCAGTGGGTATGGTGACGAAGGCTCCGGAGGGGAGAAAAGTGAAGGAAATGAAGGAGAGCGCCGAAGGGGCGAGAGAGAAAGAAGGGAGCAAAGAGGAGACGACCGCCATTTTGACGCAACGCTGTCGGCGCCAACGTTAGTCGGCGCCGAGCACTCTTGAGGCTACGCGTCGCCTGCTACAAGCTTATCTCTTTTTCACCTCAATAAAATTTTGCGTTCAAACATGGAGGAACTTCATACGTTAGCTTTTTAAGCCACTGAAGAATAACACTATATCATTTTCTTTCCAGAGCCTGCCAAATAAAGGGAAAGAACCGACATTGGGATGTCGATCCCATGCATTCCGCTGGGCGAATGACGGAAAATGGCGCCCTCCCGCTCAGCTGGGAGCAGCCGGGAGTGCACGCGCATGCGCTCACGTCTCTCGCTCTGCGCCGCGGGCTGATTGGCTCACTGGGAGGAGAGCGTTAACGCTCATTCACATTGAAAGCGGATCCGCGTTCGCAAAGCGGTTGTGAACGCGGTTGTATAAATATCCAGTACAATAGACCCTTTCCGAAATTGCTCTTGGCAACAATGAGCCGCTGCCTTGACGGCGCTCGGAAGTGCGGCTGGCCACTATGATCGGACAAGGCGCTGCCATTATGTGGTATGCGCCCGCGATCGCGAGCTCCACCGCCGCGGGTCCTCATTGGTTATCGTGGACCAGGACCGAATTCGCAGTTCAAGTTTGTGTCTGAGTTTACGAGGAAGCACCTTCGCACGAAACGGCGACTGTTTTCGTGACTTCGCTCTTACATCGCGACTGAGACAGGCCGTCGCATTTTTGTGGACGACGCTGTCCACATCGGCGATGGAGCCGCTTTCGCGTCTTCGTTGGCGATGCGGTTTACATCGACGATTGAGTTGCTTGTCACGCCATCGCTTCCTACGTTTGCATGATCGCGTCCCTTATCGCGTCTTCAACAGCATCAGTATAAAGAACGTTTGCTTTGGCGGCAGTGGCGGTCTTCGACATGACGCTCTCCTCTTGCGCCTTTCGGCACAGTTGAAAGCAAATACTGTTAACTCTCTTTTCGCGGCTTCAATATTTCGGAAATTTTACGAAGTTTGGGTTAGGGAATATTTGACGGACACAATATTTCGCGACTTGGAGGGGTACGCCTAGTATTTTTTACCATAGGTTAATTTTTTTAATCTATTCTTTGCGATATTTTTTAAGTCCCGAAATTCGCGAAAAATAGGTCCTCGCGAAAATTAAGTTGTTTACAGTGTGGTTGGAACAACTTGTTGCACCAAGAAGTTGTGGCTACCAGCAACGTTCGAAAGGTAGCCAGTCTGTCTGAATTGCTTCAGCCTATAGCCATGTATCTTTCGTGTTATGTTTTCCCCCTGACGTTTTATAACGATTTCCCGCTTGCTTCAAACAACGGATCACCCGGGAAGGAAGAGAATGGTACACCCGGAAGAAGAGAGTACCCGAATTTCAGAATTGCCACACGCCACGCCCGAATAAAGTATCCACGGGGAAAGCTGTGCGCGTGTGCTCGTAGCTATGATAGTTCTTTTTACTGCGCGAGCTATCACAATGAATCCTTGTGCACGCGCGCATATCCTGACTTACCGCTCATTCTTACTGGAAGCGGATCCGCGTTCGCAAAGCGGTTGCGAACGCGGTTGTATAAAGATCCAGTACAACTTTACGCACATTTGAATCAAATGCGCGTGAAGTTGTACTGGATCTTTATACAACCGCGCGTGAAGTTGTACTGGATCTTTATACAACCGCGTTCGCAACCGCTTTGCGAACGCGGATCCGCTTCCAGTGTGAATAGGGAGTTTTCGTAGATCGTTTCCGCTGTCCCGCAACGCTCTCCACAACCCGCTATGAGATCCGGGTTTCTATACAGCCAAGGCTCTCGGCGCGCAGGCGCGGTAGCGGCTTCTTCGTTGCGGAGGGCTTAGCGGAGGGAAGAACGCGGTCTACGAAAACTCCCTAATGAACGGTCGTGAACGATATCGGGTTTGATGTTCATGGACCGCAACTGATTCAGAAGCTCCTTGGTCGCGGTGAAATTGCGAGAGTAAAAGGGGATTATGTCTTTCAGTCTTGCCTTTGCAAAGCTTTGAAATGCGCTACGGTTACAGTGAACTAGAATAGGAGTAGTGAAAAAATTCCCGGCCTCCGGGTGAGGCGCTTCGTGTAGAACCTACCAGGTAGCGCTGGTGTTCGATTCGGAGCACTTCTGCCAGCGAATTTCGCGCCAAACGTGGCAGTTTTCGATATTAGTGGTACATTAGTGTGGCCTACGTATGCTTTATGGGTGTCGCAACGTCTATAAATTAACGTTTAGAGCTTACTTGGGCAATGTAGTAAAAAGCGAGGTACCTAGTCATGCATGCTGGCGCGTTGCGGTGCGCATCCGTCTTCTTTCTCTTCGTTTTCATTGCTTAGTGACCAGCCTCGAACCTATGAATAATAACAACGCCAAGCACTTAAAATTCAAGGAAACAAATCGCAAAAACTGCCATAGACACCACAAGAACCATCCGAGAACGTACGTGACGCAATATGCCATATTACAGTAGCCATGTCCTCCGGAATTCGACAACAGCGCCACTCTCGACCGTCTACACTTCTGGCTTCACACGGCTGATGGGGCGCCGCCGACGCTTTTTCCACTACACCTATATTCTAGTTCACTGTACTACGGTGGCTCTACAGAGTGCTGACCTTTGCGACCGTATACCACATAATGGCGGCCGTGGCCCCGCCGGAAGCGGCGCACGTGACCACTCCCGGCGAGTTCGCATAGTTTGGAATCGGCGCCGCTAGATGGCGCGGCAATGCTAAAGGGTCATATTGCACGCGCACTCGATGACATCGAGTGCGCGTGCAATTGTACTGGATCTTTATACAACAGCGTTCGCAACCGCTTTGCGAACGCGGATCCGCTTCCAGTGTGAATGAGCGGTTACGGCGGCGAGATCATAGACTGGCCAAACTCTCCCCGTATACGGCTCCGGGTGTATCTTCTCATCATAAGAGGTTACGAGTGAGCAGGGCGCACACGACCAAAATCGAACGCAATTGTGTAAAAGAGCCTTGAAGATTAAGGACCATTAGTATAAAGGAGATTATGTACTTATGTGATGGCGCCAATTAGCGTGCCGTATTTTATTTCCACGAAGCAAATGATGTCCTTTTCATAAAGGAGCCTTAAAGAGCCCCTTGAAAAGCCAAAAAAAGTGTTTTTTAACAGTCTCGTTGGGACACGCGTGTCAAAAAGTAATTTTACGCGAAAAATGTTTTTTATAGAGCAATATTGACGGCTTGAGACGCGATTTAGTCGGCTCTCACCCCCCTTTCCACTTGCTTTCTCTCCCGGCATTTCGGGCGCATGGAGGACAGGTGGACCGGCTTCGCCTTCACGACCGAGATGGTCATTCCGGAATGATCCGTGACGTCATACACTCCGCGCGCAAAATTTCGAATAAACATCTCGCAATAAATATCGCTGTAAAAAATTTTTTTTCGCGTATTGTTTATTTTTTGACACGCGTGTCCCAATCAAATTGTTAAAAAAAATTATTTTCAGTATTTTTTTATATACAAAGCTTTTATCAGGTATTCTTTCGCGTCAACAGCTTGCCTCGTTGCATCCCGGAGCAGCATATGGTTCCCCTCTGCCTTCGCTGACGCGCGTTCTGCTGACGTCTTTTTCGAAAACTCCGACATGATACCGTGGCAAAGTACGCGTAATGGAGGCGGAAAAAAGTGGTCTACACAAACTCCCTATTAACTAGAAGCCTCCGTTTCATATTTCGATAACGTTCTAAGGGAACTCAGATACGAGGGCGTAATGCGCCGGGAAATTAGTGTAGAGGAGGAGACGCGTTCTAGGCCCTGTTTCCGAACACGCTATACCGATCGTTTTTGCACACTTTCTGTCATGTCAAAATCCGTCCGCCTCTGAACACCGAACGATTTTGCGTGGAAGCACGCGCACGAAGGCTGTCGCCGCGCAAGAGTGTTGTTTGCTCGCTCGAGGTGCCCAGCGAAACGATCTATGTGCAGACCGGCGGAGTGCTAGGCAAATAGGTTTCAGTTCGGAGAGGACGAAAATATCTCGCTGCGTGTGCCATGAGCCTACGCACATAGGTCGCCGCGAAAATGCGTACATGGAACAGTAAACATCGCGAAAGGCTGACACGTGTCCCGGTTGCAGTCGGGAAATGAAGTCATCTCACGTAGCACTTACGGAAATGTATAAACAGGATGCGTCAAAACGCAAAAAAAAGGTATTTTTAATATTTTTTATTATTTTTTTTATTATTGCCTGCGTGGTGATTATCTCGTTCACGCTGACGCTGAGGCATTCACGCGCACATTTTCGAAAACAGGTGAGGCAATAGGGTCGTTAGCATTTAGATTTAGCAGCTGCTTCCAGCGCACGAGCTAGCGCGTATAGGGACTGAACCTTCCGCGCCTTCGGCCTCTTGGCCAGAGCTTTCTTTGCACCTCCGGGTGTGTGAAACATAAATTCTCTACAGTTTGAAGAAGTTAAATTCAACCACCTACGCATTGCGAGGTCAGATACGCGAAGCTTAGCTGCACACCTGCTCAGTTCTATGACGTCACGCAAATGTAGCGCTGCTGTCACCAGTGCGCATGCGCATACGCTTTATATCTCACGCTTATCTTATTTCTGCGCATGCGCAGTGCGCACACCTGGTGTGAGCAAACTCGGATCTGTCTGTAAACAGTGTGTGTATGTATAGTAGCTGACCACTTCAGAAATATGGGACGCAATAAGTCCCGAACATCTCATTGTCGTCCCGCGGCCAATCAAATCGCGGCGTTAGCACATAAAATAACCCGAAGAACCAATCACAAAGCAAGAAACGTGAACGTCATAAGACAGGCTCTGCGTTTTTAAGCTGTCGGTGATTATTGTGATAAACTCCGAGCTCTCGTGCTACACTAAAAACAGCGACGAAAATAATCCCCGGAGAAGGTGAACAAGAGGGACAAAGGACAAACACAAAGCTCCAAATAAAGCGACTGGTGACTGGCACGCGACCGAAAAAATCCGCCTGGTACGGTTATCGAACTAGGGACCTCTCCTTTTCCAGCGGAGTGCTCTACCGACTGAGCTGACCAGGGGTTAGACGGCAGTAGAGCAAACCGGTTTTATCAGCTGCCAGCAGTCTAACACCAACAAGGGTGAACGTCTTGCATTTTAAGGTTATGATCATAATGCAATTAAATGCAAAGCTGCAAGCGTGCTGGACAAGAACGACGCCATTCGTCATTCCTGTTCATCTCGCTTTCAGCTTTGCATTTAATTGCATTATAATCATTAAAAGCAGATTTTTTTAAACATAAAGTATATTTTTGATAGAGAAACATGGTAAGAAGGTAAGGCGCCAACGTGAGACACAAAAACGAAACGTGCAAGGGAGGGGTAAAAGTGTTACGATAGGGAGAACGACAAGTAGTGTCTCACTCCGTTGGCTGCGTATGCGATCACGTGACCATGCCGGCAACAAAAACAGTTCTTGTCTGAAGTCGCAGTATGAGCCTCCGTACGCAAACGATTGCAAAAGTATTCACCGATTCGAAGGCTTTTCTTTTTTTACTTTGCACGCATGGTATTTGTATGTATACTTTTTTATACACACTTCACGTAGGACGATTTTATAAAGCCAAAGCAAATTCTTAGGCAATCATTTTTTTTGTGAAGTGCATTTGTTTGTTTAAAAGCATAAGCCGTAAAACGAAGTGGGCGCAGTTAGCGGATGATTTCAGGGCGATACTTATGTGCCTTCACTCTTCGAAGCTTCTACATGAGTAGTGCCCCACACTCTACACCCCAATTACCGTTTTCTTGAAAATCTAATTATGCAATGAGAAAGATTATACTGTTGCGCCACCTACAGTTACACAATCCCAGTAAGAAAAAAGGCGTTCACCCTTTCTTTGCCACTGGTCGAACTGATCCAGAAACGACTGGTGGGACTTGGTCCCCGACTAGATCGCGGTGCACTCCACAAGCCTGCGGATTTCCGAGAGCGTGTACGCCAATAATGGCACCGTCTTTATGCACTCGGCTACCGTGGGCGGATCGCGATTTGCGCGGCGTCAACGCAAACGACAAACAAACGCGGCGGCCTCAATCACGCCCGAGTGGCCTCGCTGGACACGCCTGCCGAGATCCAGGCTCTTTCTCACACTCTAACATGGACCGCCACGAACACTACGAGCTGTCCCCAGCCAGTGCAACGCCGAGGACACATCACGTGCTCTTTCAGTTGGGATCAACGATACGCCAAACTTTAAAGGTCACTTAAAGAAAATAATATCCAGTGCGTCTACTTTCCAGCAAAACACTCGCAATTTACGGATGGAGCTTGGACTATGAAGCTGAACATGACCTGAGTACGTGAAACACCATGCTCCTTGTCATATAAAGCAGACTGTTCCTTTAGGTCTGAACGTATTTTTAAAGTTCGTCCTTCACCCAACCTCATTCGAAGATTGTGGCAGGCGGCTCTACTCAGTGCGGGAAGCAGCCAAACGCACCAGATTTCTCATACTCTCATATTTCTCATAGGTAGCGCAAGCTGCCGCCCGTTTCAAAGGGTATAGCCCTTAACACCCATCCATCCATACGAAAGACAGTCTGCAGACAGTGTCCGAGGCGTGTTTCCTCCTTGTCATGGTGGCCCTGTCACATTGCTCACACAAGGAACTGTCTGCAGGCGAGTTTTGAGGCTTCATATTTTTTTTAGGCGAACGGACTTCCCGAACGTGCTTGATGCATTTCCGCAGACAATTCAGTCAACAACGAACACTCTATCTTTTGTACCATGTGTGCGCAGTGTGACTTGAGGAATCCAGCAGAGCGAGTGTAGTGCTCGCGGTGCTGGATTGTCCGAGGGGACTCGCAGCCGTCCGGGCGCAGTCCATCTTGCGATGAAACGGAGCCGAGTGGCGTCCAGCAAAGGTGGGATGGGTCGGGGAACGTGACAGCGGCCGGTTCTACGTCCCCGACCGCTGTCCAGGAACGCTTGCGGCATTGATCGTCGCGGCGGCGCCGCAGAGCAACCGCAGCGACCACGTCCCGCCGACAATCTCGTTTAGCTTCCAGTGGATTCATCCTTTTCCTAAAAGATTGTTTTTATTTCTTTCTTTTTCCCCGAGAGTGTGTGGAATGGGAACCGGCTGTCGGAAATAGGAAAGGGTATTAATTGCGAGAGTAAACTCCCCACGTGTCAGTGCAAAGCAAAGCCCGCCTTAGTTGAAGAGCAGACGCGGTACTCAATCGAGAATCGGAACGTTTACAAACTCACTTATATATAAAACGTTCTTTGCGAGGTTGTCGCCATATTTAATTCTGACATTGATAAGTTGGAAAAAGAAATACTGATTTTTTTTTCGCTCTCCACATGTCACTTTTATTAGAACTGTTTCCTTTACACCGACTAACTCTTTTTGTTATCGCCCTACTGAAATATTTAGGTTCGTATTTTTCTGACGTCCAAATTCTGATGTGCACAGGATTCTACTTGCAAAAAAAATATATATATATATACGTATATATATATTTCGTTGCTAACGAGTGAGTCATAACTGAGTGCAGTTAGGGCTCGCAAACCTTTAGTTCAGTTTTCGTGTGAATGCGCGTTGCTTAATAACCTGTCAACGATTATTGCCACGCGGTGGCGTGACTGTTACCGACAGCTTAATCAATGCGGGGGCATGTCCTGTCCCGATCATCTCCTGATCACTCCTAAGCCAATGAGAATGCAGCATTAGCGGATAAGAAGGGCGAGGAACCAATCCCGAAGCAGGGAACATAATGTAAGGGCACAAACGAGCTGGTGTACATTGCACATGGTTGAGACTTTTTAGTGTTGTGCCGTTTACCCGCAGTCTCGGGGTTGTTTCAACCAGGGAACATAATAGGCCACGCCCCATGTTTCTTAAGCTGTCATCGTCTACGTGGACTATCTTTCCATGCACTCTAAGAAATGCCTGCGCGTCTACGTACCCGCAAAACACTCAAAGAGCCAATCTCTGCGATCTAGGAAATCAGCTCAGCGAATGATGAGGCGGAACATCCGTTTAAACCTAAAAATCAAGTCTGCGCTTTGGCATTGCGCAATGCAAATTGTCATGCTTGCATTGCGTAATGCCACAGCGTAGACTTCATTTTGAGGTCCAAACAGATGTTCCACTTCAGGATTTGTTGAGCTGATTTCGTAGATCGCAGAGATTGGCTCTTCGAATGTTTTGCGGGTAAGTAGACCCGCAAGCATTTCTTAGAGTGCATTGTCGATGCCAACGGGTTGCGCGATGATTAACGCATTCAGAAAGAAGGTCTTTGACAAATCATTGCAACCGACCGGAGCACGTATAGAGTCGGAATCGCGAGCTGATTTGCCGCTCGACCGAATGCGATTCTACCAAATAAATTTCCTTATAGAAATCCCGCCTTCCAGCTGTGTAATAATAACCTGGCTGCCTGTAGACAAAACTCCAAAGGGCAATACACTATAGCGCTCTGATAATAAATGAAAAAAAGAAGCCTAAAGCGGACACACAGATCACAATGCCAATCTAGTGTTCATGTATCGTGTTCTGTTTCTTTGAGAGATTTTGACATGTCCATCGATTGGTGATGCCCGCTCATTTCTCCTCCCAACTAGTGTACGATGTTTCGCGCTTTCCAGCGACTTTAGATGGTGCTACCGTTCAGCCAAAGGCCTATTTCTTATGTTTATAATTGGGGAGGCAGGCCACGAATCCCAGGTCCTAGCTACTCTCGACCATTAAGTTCGGTATTTTAGAACCTTATTAAGTTGCTGCAATTCACGATAATGTCGCAGGTAAAAAAAAAAACCGGTTTTTTCACAAAAACAAAGCAGCCTTTCACGCCCTCCAAACAGGTAGCTTAGTTGATGCAGTTCTTTAGGTCCAATCCCCGCCAATGAATACAACCTTGAAATAGACCCTTATGAAGTCGGATTAAGCACTTTGTTAGCGTTCTTTGCAGTGTAAAATGGTATAGCTTTCACAACATGTTTTCGCCACAGAGTGGGCTGTAGTTTTTCGGCGACGCCTTCATTACCGAGGAAAGCAGGCCTCAAGTAGTACTACGCACACTAATTGTTTTATTCAATTTTGAAAAGAGGTTGTTAATTAAATAACTATTTCATAAAGTCAATCGGTTTCTATAAATGTTCGAATAGTTTCTGTGATATATCTTGATGAGTGTCTGGAAGGGTTACGGCATTCGAAATGGCCGAATTATTTTAATATTTTATTCACCATTTATTGTTTTAAGGCTGAACGTCAACATCTTGAGGTTAGTGCGCACTAGACGAGGACAAAGAGACAGAGACAGAGAGACAAACACAACGCTGACTTACAACTCCTTTGTAATATTCTTCTACTTCTCTCTTCACGACGATTAGTTTAAATACCAAAACGGTTATACATAAAAACAAGGAAAAACTGAAATTATTCTTACAAGCTACTGCAATCAGCAAACTAAATAATCTTTTTTTTTTTCAGATTGCGTTAGGAATGGGCTAGTGACACAATTATCTTCTAGGTGCGCGATTATCTCTGCCTCTATTAATAATTTTTCTGGTGAGCTGGTTCCTGCTCCTAGATATGACGGTACATTTTTCGAAATCTGCTAAACGCCCGCAACCCTTGCGGTGCATGCCGAGATGTCTCGAAATGACTTTGTGAGTGTTAGAATGGTGTTTCTTTAATCGATCTTTCGAACACAGGGTTGTTTGTCCGATTTATTTCTGCAGGTGCTCAGCAGATTTCGAGAAATGTATTGCCATAGCTAGGAGTAGGAACCAGCTCACCAGAGAAATAATGGAGTAAGAGATGATTGCCCGCCTAGAAGACAATTGTGGCAGTAGCCCATCCCTAACGCTATCAGAAAAAGAAGTAGAATATTTGGCGCGATGATCGCAGTAGCTTGTGAGAATGATTTTTGGTTTTCCCTTAATTTCACTTATAATCTATCTGGTATTTAAACTAGTGTCGTGAAAAGGAACTAGAAGTAAAAGAAGAATACAAAGAAGTTGAAATTCAGCGCTTGTGCTTGTCTCTCTGTGTGTCTCTCGTTTTGTCTTCGTCTAGCGCGCTGTAACCTCAAGATGAATCACCTACTCGCCCAAGCTTTCGTCTTAAAGTCAACAGGTATAAAATACTTCGTATTATACTAGTACTTAAGCAACATACGTTTTTCATTACTTTATGTAACATTTGATGCAGTGGTCCTGAAAAAAGAGACAGTCTTAGAAATTTGGTAAAATAATTATGACGGCGGAAAAAATAACCACAAAAAGAGATGACTGTTATAAAGAAAAATACCTAATTTTATCTTACATCTCCCTATTTTTATCGTTCTAAAAATTGGGTGTGTTGCAATATTTACGTGATGAACGGTGTTTTCAGAGTACAGCGAGACAACATGCTTATAAGGCACATTATAAAACGCTTCGTCCAAAGTAACGCTAATAAATTTAATTCTAGACCCTTTGACTATGGTGGCTAGAAGGTGATGTTTGACGGGCGCCGTGTGCGCGCAATGATAGAGGGTCTGCGAGACGCGATGGAAATTTTGAGAGAGCCTAGAAGGAAGAGAGAGTCCGCCTCAGACCACAATGGAGAATTTCCAATTTAACGGCAGACAGATCCCGCGGGGATTGGTCGGAAGTGCTGCGCATGCGTTGCGTTTTCGCGTGGCGGACACTTTTGTAGACGACCAACGCTTTCGTCACCTCCTTCGCAGCTCACATTGCAAATGCGGCCCATAAACCACCTGATCCCGATAGAGCAGTTGGAAAATCTCTGAACTACAGGCCTCACTTTACAGATTTTTGGGGCCGCAAGCTAGCCTGCTGGCTGCAGCACCCCTAGCGCTTCCCAAAATTTCCATGGCAGAATTTAGGCGCTCGACCCATTTCACGGGTGAAACGTGCGCAATTTACGTAGTTGACGGAGAAAATACAGTGTCAAGCATGATCCAAACCAACGCGTTTTTGAGCGCGCGTAGGCCGTGCGGCTCCCGGAAATTGCGTGTTTCGCGACGTCCCGCTGATTCTGTGCGCTTTCCGGGCGCGCATCAGAAAGTTGGATGATCCCAACTTTTTCTTAACGCGCAAGAAAACGCGCTGTGATTTAGTAAAGCGCTCCTGCTCCCGGCCAATCGGTGGAGGGCGCTATTTCCGGCTCCGCGTTTCTTCGCCGTCCGGCGCAGATGCTGTCCGCTCGCCCCGAAGCCGCACCGTCCTAACCAAAGCGCGTGGTTGTGACTCAAAAAGCGCGCCGGAAACAGCAAAAATGCCACAAAATATGCAATTTCCGGGAAGCGCACGGCCTACGCGCGCACAAAACCTGTTGGTTTGAATCGCGCTTTCCGTGGCGCCGGATGCGCGCCATGTGAGAGGAGGGCGCAAGTTGCGATGAAAATCTTCGCCACCGCGAGGGGCACTGTGGCCTGCAGGCGACTCCTTTTCATCGCAAATCTGTGCAGCCCTTTTCGCTCCTGCCCATTACACTTCCCCTTCCAGTAACCATAGTTTAACATAGCAAAAAGAGTAAGAAAAAAAATGATGGTGGACATCATATTAGGTTGGTTTGGAAATGCACCCGCAACCCAGCCGCCGACACACCTAAGAATTCTCAACGGGCACCATTAGGCATTTAGTGTAGGGTGAGCTAAGGGGCGATTCACTCGCGACCTCGTCGCACACACTTCTGCCGGTGGATCATTCGGGGCAGCGTTCGCCCCAACGTGCTTTCGCTTCACGGGAACGAAAATGGCGGGCGCTCAACTCCCGTTGCCCGTAACACCACTCCCGTCTTGGCCATCATTGCGGCGCTGTTAAACTGCCACTCTGCCACCACTAGGCCGAGGAAAAGTTTGGGCGGCGCAATATTCCTCGAATTAACGACGCTTGGTGAGGATCGACTCGCTCTCTTGGCGTCGGCGGTCTCGGGTGCGACGTCCAGAGGACGCGTGGAGCAGGTCGGCATCGCGCGTCGTCCTTTCGCTAAAGAGCGAGTTCTGCGGTTCGGCGCCTAAGCGGCCTTCCATCCTGCTGCGCAGAGATATATTTCCGAAGAGCTATGTGATGACCGCCTCCGGCTCACGAGTCCAAGCGCCGTTCGGGTGGAAAGAGTGCGACAGGCATTGGCATAGCGCACCGATACCTTGTGGTGAGGGGAGCATGGGAACGGCACCGAACATTACGTCATTAAAGCTGCGATTAGATTGCTAATGCATCGGACAAAATTCCGCCTGCAGACACTGCTTGAGGCGTGTTTCTTCCAGTGTTGGACGAAATACGCGATAAAAGTATTTAAGTTAAGTCACTAAATACCTGCTTCATAAAGTATTTAAAATACTACTCAAGTTACTTTCACTGTAAAGTATCTTGAGTAGAGTACAAATACTTAGAAATGTAATTCAATTACTTTTGAAGATACTTCCGCATTGCGTAATTTGTATCGACGTCAGTGACAACGACAATTATACAGCTGCGCATATCTAGGTTACCAGAATGGTTTATTATCACGCAACAACACAAAACGGGAAAAGAAAAAAAGTATCGTAGGGCTATTTTATGCAGTCCAACTATAAGGAGCAGGATATTGTCACGAATGACATATGATGAGGCGGCGAATAACTGAAGAAACTAAACGTTTAATGGGGCGAACTTGTGCCCAAACCAAGATAGAGAAAGCTTGCTAGCGTCGCAGGCGTCGGTGTCGGCGAAACAGCAGGATCGAGCGCTGGGGCGAGAGTGACTCAGGACCGCCTACTGGAGCACCTTTTGTACCCGCGTGGGTTCTGGAACATTCGGCGTAGAATGTTCGGCGCGTAGACAATTCGTAACTCGATCAGACAACAAGGTTTTCGAACTAACGAGAATGTCAAGTTGAAAGAATAAATAAAAGAGGAGTCCGGCTCCCTGGAATCGAACCTGGAGCCTCCGCGCGAGAGCCAAGCGCCAGCAACCATTCGGACACGCGCTGGCTGGGCAACGCGCGTGGCAATATCACTGATACATGTTACAAAACATTTCTGGGACAACAAAAAAGAGGTCGCTTTAGCTATTGGGGAGGAGATCAGACCGTGGCGCCCCAAGCGGTTAACTTTAGAACTACATGGATGGGGACAACAAATACAATGACTCAGCGCTCGGCTGACATAACCGAACGCGGCGTCAGCGTTCGGCTAGAGTTCGTGTTCTCCGGTGAGGGGGAGGAGGGGCTCTTTTGTTACCACACCGGCCTGCATGAACAATGCAGCATGCAAGGTGCCCAGTTCAGCACAAAAGCCCAAATGGGTCAAGCTCGCATCCTCTGACGACTGCTTTCGGGAGAGATCCGGCACTTAACGTCACTTCACTAATTGTTGGTATTTTTACATTACACTGTGCCCCGCACTCCATTAAAAAGATGACATGAACATGCCCACACGGCCGAGGTGTGGGGCATGTGCACAGGCCTTGTGTTGGGCTAAACACCGAGGTGTGGGGGCGACAAACGGGTCAGAGCGCCTCGCCAATAGTGACATCGCTGAATATCACTGTCTGCGGCGCACCTTAGACGCATCGTTTAACTACAATCCATATTTCCTATATGGGAAGTTCACTATAATCGAACTTGGGGTATGGATATGAGTGAATGGATAACAAAGAGAGCCCACATAATAGCCACGGCAGTGGTCGCACCTTCTTTAAGTAGGTTGCGTTCAGAAAGGCACTCAACCTTGGGGGACATTTTGTTGGCATTTTGAGAGGTCATCCAGCTCGTAGTTCGTTTCCTGTACTGTTCTCTGCTTATCACAGACAGTGTTCGCGAGAGCAATAAGTGACGGACTGACGACAAAAAAAAAAAGAAACAAAAGAAAACCTCGACGTTTTGCCGTAGCAAGGTGAAATATACAAAAAGCAAAACAAAAAATGTCTGTTTTTTGTGTTTACTTTTTATTTTATTTTATTTCTTATTTTCCTGACACTTAAGTCTGCATTGTTGTCGTAGGTCGTTTCCCGGTCTGCGTTGCGCCTCAGGGTGGCATCTTTACTTCCGTAAAATCCCACCTTTTGTTTGAGGATTTTTTCGCGGGAAACTCTATGGAAACAAAAGGCGCTTTTGAGAAGGCGAGGGGAAACCTTCATTGTACGAACTTTGGGCTGAAATATGAGCCACAATTAGCAGAAAAGCGATGATTTCATAAGCTCAATCAAAGTCACCATAGCTGATCGGAGCTAGCAACAGGATTCGGTTGCTCGAAAGAATGTTCACGGCTGATCGTGCCACGCCCACGCCACTTCATACCGAAAAACTCGGAAAATGGTGGAATGTCAAAAATGTATTTAATATAATGAGTACAAGATACTCGGAATTGTAATTAAAATAGAGTATGAAATACTCTCGATCAAAAGTATTTGCAAGATACCGAGATACTTCAAAAAGTATTTGAAATACTGTATCTTGAGTAGAGTATCTGAGAGAGGCACAAGTCTGGTTTCTTCCTTGTATGGCACTCTTGTTACGTTGATCACACAAAAAAACTCATGTTTGAAGCGGACATATGTGGGAAGCTCGAGCGTGCTCGAAGTGTGTAGGCGGATAATTTTGTCGTAATGTCAGCCGAGAAACTCTGTGTCATTTGTGGGATGTATGAGAAGCAGGACTCCGGATTAAGAAAGAGGAAGAGAAATAAATAAAGAGAGAGAGAGAGGGAGGCACAAAAACAAAGAACGATGAAAAGCAAAAAAAAAGGGAGGGGAAGAAAGAAAAAGAGTAAGATATATAGACAAAGAAAGGGGTGATGGTGGGGGAAGAGATATGATAAAGAGAGGGCGAAGCGTGAGAGATCAATGTAAAGAAGGCGATAGAAAGTAAGAAGAGAGAGAGAGAGAGGGGTAGGGCAGATTAAGATGGAAATCGAGAAAATTCAGTTCACTTAAATTTTATATTTGATTGATTTAAGGCGGCGTTGTTGAAAAGATAAAAGATGGAAGAAAAAAAAAGGACGGCGAGAAGCGCCATGAGAGGAAGAGGTTAGCAGTCGGTCTCAAACTGAATTGTAGCGGGTGGGGGACAAAATGAAATGGCCTATGACAAAGTAAGTGAGCGCGCCTTCATTTACTTTTTTTTATAGAATTATCATCTACAAGGGTCCAGTTGTCGATAAAAATATGTTGACATCTGGTTGCACAAGGATTGCCCACCCTATCTTCCATTATATACTGCATTTCACGCATATCAGACATTAGAGGATAAAGGTAGATGGTAATTTTCGTTTTCAGAACTCTTTTCTGTAATGACCTTGGCCCTGAGGGTAAAAAATAAAAACAAACATATCGAACTGTTGTTTTTTATTCATTAGTGGTTTTTACTATCCGAGTCTGGTTGTGCAAAATCCGCTAAGGTATGCTGGAACTCACGACATCAAAACGTAAAGGATGCTCGTTTAAGCGAATGCTTATTCGAACAAACTTTGCAAAACTAACCAAAGGTGAGAAAGGGGATATGGTTTCCATCTTGCATTCTATCGCATGTGCCTCGCCATCTGAAACAGGGCAGTAGCAATATACGACTACGAAACTCTGGTGTCTTGATCGATGCAATGCTACGGCCATCATCCATCAGGCGCTGGAAGCCATCATCCTATCGAGATCAAAGGTAACAAACGAGTTCGACATTGACAGTTGGCGTCTTCTGCGTTATAACTTATAACTAAACGGTGCACAAAAAAGATAATAAAAACATTCACAACAAAAATAGTCGAGGAACGACTGTAGTTAGAACGCCACTTTTTATGAACTCATTCACGTCTTCCCAACAGCTCTCCACGTAGCTGTAGCTACTCTTCATCCATCATCCATCACATTCTTGATGTCAAGCAAGTTGGGACGAAGCTCTGGCTTATTTGTGCATTTGTGTCTTTATATGCGCGTGTGTGTGCGTTCATGCTTCAGTGTTTCTCTATGCTGTCTGTATGTTCCTTCTTCTGCCAGTATGTCCACGCAAGCGTATTTTTGAGCATCTGCGTATGTGCTTGTGTTTTTTTATCTTCTTCGCCTAGGTGCGTCTTCATGTTGAGTGTGCGAGATACCGGTGGCAGAGCCTGTTGCGCAGCTCAGATTGGAGCGCGTAGAGCCAAAGCTCGCTTCTCCAAACCCAAGGATCCCGCGTTCACCCCTCACCCCTGGTTGTAGCAATATGGCAGAACAGCGTGCCGGCGGGTCTTTCTGTACCACTACTTCTTGCAGCACGTTAAAGATTCCAGGCTAGTGAAGGTACTGCACTGGCAAAATGTATCACCTACTGTGCAGACACCAGACGTCCCACGGGGCTGGTGAAATTCTCAATGTCTGAACGAACACACACAACAAAATTACATTTTCAGTGTGCCTGTGAGCGCGCGCATGTTTATTGCGATTTAATCTATACCTATGTACTTCATGAATAACAGTTGTGGCGTTGTTCGATTATCAAGAGTCTTGCGGGTAAAGCAATTACGCGCAATATGTATGCCAGTCGGCTCTGCGTCATACGAAAATGGAGGAAAAAAAGACAAGGTAAAATACGGCCATTGTTCGGAGCAGCTGGCGCTTCGACCAATATATACGTTAATACAAAAGACACGTCCGGTGCTTCAAAATATGTTTTCCGAGCTCAGCAGCTAACTTGTTTTTGCAATAGACGTGAACTGGGGCCAAGTTCCTGTTTGTAACACGTGTGCCAGAAACAACAAAAAAAGTTCAAATGTGGAATTTTTCATTGTCTTTGATGATCGTTACGGGTTTAAAAAAAATTCGCATTAAAAATAAATTTACGTTTTCCGGTAGACTATCAGCGGTGTGCGCTGAGTCTCATGACGTCTCGGACCAAAAATATCGAATAAATATAATGTGTTTTTTTTATCTCAAATTACCATCCTTAGACAAAGTAATTCATTTAAGATGCTTCTGAGTGTTCACATACGCAAGCTTCTGCGTGTAGGTATGTTGCCTAGGGATGCACTCAAGAGACAAATAGCAAGTATTTCTCTATGCAGTTAATCTAATGAGGAGGTCCCCCCGTCCCCCCCCCCTTTTTTTCACACAGAAACTGTATGCTTTTGCAGACTGATATTGATTATCTTTCTTGTTGGTGGAACTGTTAATTATATAAAATAAATATTTTATTTTGAGTGAATCGCGGTACTCTACACATTTTATTCTTGCAAAAGTGTAGGGTTGTTTGTGTGCTTTGCTTTAGAAGTATCGGGACTTTTTTAAAGATGTACTACACTATTCTAACGCTCATGATATCTGACTGTATTTCCAGCTAAATATAAAAAAGCCATATTATGAATGTTACGAATGTGAACTTCTTTATTAATATTTGACTTTTAGGTGTTTATAATTGTTCTGCCAAATTTCTATCTTCGTCTTCCTACCACCCTCACATCAATCAAGCTGCCGCTCGCAAAACTGTTTCTCGAAGTGCCCCTTCAGAACACATGTTTGCAAATACATTTTCCATTGACACCAACTTTCACGCATAAACGGCAAAAAATAATCTACTTTGAATATGATGTTTGAGGGTATTGTTTGCTCTAGTTAGCTCATATAATAATTGCGTATCTAAATTATGGTCAAAATAACAACCAAAATATCAGATGTCCGGCAAAGGACGTAAAATAACAAAATAACAAAATCTAACCCAAGTTCCATCGGAACGTATCTGCTCTAAAAAATGTTATTACGGGACAAATTAGGCGTTTTATTATACCACAAATACGTCGACTTTTAAACGGTGCCAGAGCTCATCGATTGATGATAAAATAACTCAGACAATGTGCACCATACCTCTGTGTACGTTACACTTCCTAATGATAAATGGGGAAACGGGGTGCATCTATACAGATCACTGTGGTCACCGTGTCTTCTAAGAAGTTCAATGACGTGCCATAAGCGTGACCTAGGGGGGGGGGTTAGTGGAGCACCTGCCCCTCCCCCTCCTTCCCGGGCTGCTCCACAGAGGGGCAAGGGTAGGCCGCACCCTGCCCCCTTCCCCCTTGGTCCTTTGTTTTCGCGCCGTCCGGGATGTCACGCTTTTCGTGCGCGATAGTTTACAGTAGAGGCACCGGCTATGAACATTTAGCAAAGGCGGACTTAGCATTTTGCCGGCCTAAACAGCCTTTACAAAGTGCCCCCCCCCCCCGGCCCGGATCATCGACATCATATATGCGCGAATGTTTAAACAGTCCGTTGTTTGGGAGAATTCTCGAGGGGGTTTTGGAGAACCACTTCCGCAATGCCACTACCTACGTACACTCATTTGGGAACCGCAAAGAGGAGGTCGCCTCCTCTCTCTCTCTACAGCACACAAGTGTACCACGTCATCGTCGAACGTACGGGAACGAGTGGAGAACTTTGGACTCCGTGGTAACCGAGGAGCAGTGGAAGTTTAGGCGAGGACGACGAAGACACTAGACACACACGAGCGCTGACTGCAACTGTTTAATCAACGTGGAAATGGGACTTATATGCACGCTACGGCAGAGTGTCGAACCAAAAGTTTTATTGGTTCACGGCTTTCGGTTCAGTTCCGGTTCAGTTCCGGGGAACAGAAATAACGGTTCAAACCGGTTCGAACCGCTAAATTGATGATATATTTTCCGCTTTGTCCTGGCAATAGGCGCTATTTCTGCCGTGAAACAAGTAACTATATAGCTTCTGTTTTTTGTTTTTTTATCGTTCGTAAATTTTATTTTCAATTTTCATATAAAAAAATTGTGTTCTTTAATTTTGAGTAAACAATAAGAGAAATTCTAGATTACATACGACATTCATTTGTTTACATCGGTCACATATATTTTACTTGAATCGGAAGGTTGTCACGAAGTGTGGTAGGTCGCCTAATGTATCCGTTATTGGTACAACTTTGCGTCGCAGAATTGAAAGTTAAATTGTAGTTGTGCTCTTGAACTAACTAATTAATTACACTGCATAAAATCATCAAATGGGCATCTCGTCACCATATATATCGTGAAATATAGTTTATAAAATACGCTTAGGAATATATATGATGACGACACAGCCGAGCTAAGATCAATAATATTTTCAAAATGTCTCGCAAGCTTTAGGACAATTCCTTTCAGTCTACCTTTTATAGAATTGAGGAACACGTGCTGAGCGGCAGCTACAACACTTGTTTTTCTAACCATTATTGATTACGCTCAGCACCGTGATGCAGACAAAGAATCACGCAGAAGGACTGATAAAAATGTTCATTCTAATATATACGCGAATTCGCACTCAAATCGCATCTTGCCTAAAATAGCGCGTACTCAATTGAACATTTTCTTATACAGCATAAACTGGCATATTCTGTCTGTTGGGGTTCGTTCTTGACAAGATGCCGTTCCATTCAATTCGCTAATAAGCATTACCTTTGATAATTGATGATTTTTGTTTTGTAAAATAAAACAAAGTAGTATTGCACGTTCTACTCGACATGGCAGCTACTTGATTGGTCGCTTTCTGACGGTCTACGTGCGTAATCGTCATAGTTCCGCCACGTGCCGTTCACATAATTGCTTGAGACCGACACGGGAGTATAATACTCGAAAATACACAAATTGTCGAGCAGCAATTATTTTTCCACTCTGCGCAATGGGAGACGCAGGAAAAATACAGGTCGGAAACAGCTTTCCCATCCTCAACTCGCAATTAGAACAAGTGCAATTAGAACGCTAAAAATATACCGTCAGTATCCATCATAGTCATGCGCTGGGGTTGGCAAAGCATAAAGCATGGGCTGAGCTTCAGACATTGTTACAGTTCGGCTATTCGATTGTCACGAACCCGAGCACTAGACTCGGGCTCATGCCAATCGAGTACGTCATGGTGTCATGGGACTCGCGGTGCGAATTCATGATATCATGTGACGTCACGGTGTCAACAACGCTAATGAACAGGGGTTTCCCAGGATTCTAATCAAGGGGGTGTCCCAATGGCTCGGGGGGGGGGGGGGCGATGCGAGGCGAGGCTAGATAAAATATAAAACTGTTTTTTTTTTAGTCCACTAGCTAAATTACAGACGTCTATTAACCAAATGCTCATACCCGTAATGTATGTTTCCCTTTCTCTATATATACACTATACACCTGAGAGGTGGTGTTTTCTACTTAATCTAAAAAAAAAGAGTTTTATTTTTTCCTTTTTTTTTAGATTCAAGGGGGGGGGTGTCCAGGAAAACTAGGGGGTCTATACCCCCTAGGGGGTTCTAGGGAAATCCCTGCTAATGAATCTAGTGACGTTCTCAATTTACATCAACTTGACACAGTGAGTCACGTGACTACGGCACGTGACGTCACGGGGCTACGTGACGTGACATTACTTGACAGTACGTCTTAACAGCATGACGTCACGTGAAGACGCGACGCTTGATTAATCATAGCCTCAATACAAAAGCACCACCCGCAGTTGCTCATACAATGCAATTCTGTATATGACGATTCGATCAATACATAGAAATACAGCTGCCAATTTTTTTATTCTGTAATATTCATTTTGTGATAATAACAAAAAAGAAAAAAACAATACCGTAAACCGTTTCAAACCGGTTGCCGTTATATTTTTTTCCGGTTGAGTTCCAAGATGGCGGCAAAGATTTCGGTTCGGTTCGGTTCCAGTTTGTCTAGAAATAATGGTTCGGTTCTCGTTTTCGGTTCAGTTCCGGTTCGACACTCTGCGCTACGAGCCTATAACAATCAGCCAACCCCAGGCCTTGCCGCCGCTCGCATGAACTGTAACTCCTTATCAAACAGGTCAAGGGATGCAATGCTAACACAACCTACACCAGATCTTATTACTCGCCCGCTTCGATTATCTCCGTAACATATTTGTTTTTAAGTTTGGCCAGTATTGAGCACGTGCGGCCTGCATCCGCAGTCCTGACAGTGCGCTGATAGGGGGCCATCCCGATAGTTGTTGACGTTAAGCTTGTGTTCTCAGACACTATCGTTCAGGCACCTGCCCGTTTGTTCTACGTGTTTCTTTTCGCATATTAATGGAATCTGATAAACAACACCTTCAGCACAAGCGAAAAACGGACTTCTGTGCTTTTTCACACAGCCCAGCGAGGCTTTGCGAAAAGGTTTCGTCAAATGACTCAACCGTCGAGCTTTTTAACCTTAGCATTTATGCGGCTTGCTATTAATGCGAATATTAATGCGAATAGCATTCTTTGGATACTTCACGCACTTTTCGTCTATCTATCTATCTATCTATCTATCTGGCTATCTAACCTCTTACGCCGCGGGTCGATAAATAAATAAAAAAGACCGGCGCCGGCTGGGATTCGAACCGTTGACCCTTTGATCAGCAGGCAGACGCGCTAACCACAGAGCCATGAAGGCAGTCATTCAACGCACTCTAAACACTTGTTTATATCTTTACCATCGACGCGCGCTGCACATGCACGAGGGCTCATTCCGCTCTCGTGAGGCTTAGCACGGCCCCTAGCTCACCCTCTCCCGCGCTCGGGAGAGGGTGATGTAGCGGCCGTGCTCAGCCTCACGAGAGCGGAATGAGCCCTCGTGCATGGAACGCGCGCGCACCGGTAGCTGTGACAGCGCTGTAAAGCGCGTCCTATGGTAAAGATATAAACAACCGTTTAGAGTACCGCTGGTTGAGACTAGCTGAGACGCCAGAAAGTCTGGTCGGTACCATTTTGAGTGTTTGTGCGTATGGCGCGTGCTTTGCTCGCCTTCCTAAGTGACACAAACGCACGTGCTGGGCTGCGGAGATCGTGCGCAGGGCTGTGAAAGTGTCAACAAATTTAGAATCGCCTCAAGAGTGGGCTGGCGTATCTAGAGTGTGCCGGCCACCTGACGAACGCGCATAACTCCGCACCGTTTGATGCTATTCGCATTAACGTAGATAATCATTCCCAAAGGATGGGTTCTGCTGATTTTTTTTGTTTAGGTAATGCGCTGTATTGTGCATATATATTTATTTATTTATTTATTCTTATTTTCAGTGACCCACCAACAGCTTAACGCCTCCCTAGTGGTGCACTTATCTATGAGTCAATAAGTTGAAAGATGTTAAACAGGACAAAAGCGAAACGTTAGGAAAAAACAATAGCCTCAACACACTTTCAAAATTTACGCTTTTCATAAAAAATATCAAGACTAGCATTCCCACAAATCTGTTCTAAATGGTTATAAGTCAGTTGCAGGCGTGTCATGGGTGCAGCATGGTAAAAGTCGGTAGGGTGAAACAAAGCATAAAGTCTACAAGACTTACGAGGAACGTGCAAGTAGATGTGACTGAGTAGCTCTGGGGAATCAATTATACCATTTACAATCTTATACAAATATGTCAGTTCACGAATTGTTCTCCTGTTGTGTCACGAGTCTAACTTCACGAGTTCACAAATCCTCTCATAACTATAGAAATAATTCGGTTGAAAATAACGATCAAACAAAACACGAACGAATCTACGTTGAACACTATCAATTACACCTGAATTTGTCACTCCAATACAGCTCCAGACAACTGAGGCATATTCAACAGACTACGCACCAGTGAAGAAAACAAACGCAAAATACAAAGTGGTTTAGAAAACCCGCGTGTCACTCGTGTAATGGCTCCCAGCACTCTAAAGGAAGCATTCGTAATTGTAGTCACGTGATGATTGAAATTAATTGCAGGGTCTATAAAAACGCCTAGATCACGGATGACCTCAACGCGAGTAATTTTGGTGGAATCTAATACATAGGGAAAACTCAGCATTTTACGCTTCCTAGAAAAGGACATAACTTTCGTCTTTGACTCATTTAAGAGTAGGTCATTTGAAAAACACCACGCCGAAATTAAATCTATATCACGCTGAAGACATTCACAATCGTCAACCGTTTTAACCGCTGTAAACAACTTAATATCATCAGCAAATAACAAAAACCGCGTGTGTTTAATACAAGAAGCTAGATCATTTACAAAAATTAAAAACAGCAAAGGACCGAGGTTACTACCTTGAGGAACCCCAGAAGTAGATAAAAAAGGAGCAGATAATCGGCCGGATACTCGCACAAAGTTTAGCCGATGAGATGGTAACTATCGAGGAGACGACAGTACTTAAGGGACAGACCGTAACTACAGAGTTTACTCAACAGTAGTCGGTGATTAACTTTGTCAAAAGCTTTGCTCATATCAAAGTAGACTACATCCGCTTGTCCTCCGCTATGGACAGATGGTACAATCACATGTAGGAAGGAACACAGGTTTGTTTCTGTGGAGCGGCCTTTCATGAAACCATGCTGCTCAGGAATAATCTTCCGACAAAAATATGCATAAAGGCGGGTGTGCAAAACAATTTCATAAACTTTAGACAAACTACAAAGGAGGGAGACTGGCCTATAGTTGTTAACCATGGATCGATCACCCGATTTATGTAATGGAACAACAACAGATCGCTTCCAAGCGGTAGGAAATGTTTCAGATGCAAGTGATAAGTTAAATATATGAACCAAAACTGGACAAAGGAGTGGAGCACAACCTTTTACAATGAAGCTGGGAATTCCATCTACTCCCGTAGATAACTTTGGTTTAAATTTTTTAATTGCCTCCAAGACTCCAGATTCATTAATTGGAGCAACAGTCAAAAAATATCGGCAGTTTATATTCGAGCTAGGCATTAGGCCATTATTTGCCTAATGCCTAGCTAATGTAATGTAATGTAATGTAATGTAGGTAACTAATGTAATGTAACTAATGTATGTAATGTAACTAATGTAATCGAGGTCACTACAATCTTTTGTTTTCTTCTGGACTCATCTGGAGAGGAGTCAACTTTTGGTCGAAGACTTTTAAGGATCACCTCCGCTACCGAAACCAGTACAGCCTCCGGGTAACCGGCCGACAACAGACGCTCCGACTGCTCCAGGACACCCAAATGTGTCACAAGATCAGATCAGAAAACGTTTATTAAAATGACTGGGTTCCGCCACACCCAGTGGCGTCAAAAAGGGGGGGGGGCGGACCGCCCCGGGTGCAGGGCTCAGGGGGGTGTCGCGGCGGGCAACGAAAGCGGGGGGGGGGGGGGAGAGTTGCGGCGGGCACGCGCAGAGCGGGGGGGGGGGGGTAATCGCGGTGGGCCACTCGAGAGCGGGGGGGGGGGGAGAGTCGTGGTGGGCCACGCGAGAGCGGGGTGGGGGGGGGGGGGGGTGTCGCGGCGGGCTACCGCCCCGGGTGCCGCGGACCCTCGTGATCCCGCTGGCCACACCTCTTGACTGAAGTCATCTGGTGTGTGTCACATGGTAGCATGACTTACGAAGGGCGTTTTTGAAGCCCGAATTGGCTGTCAATCTCTTAACCAAATTTGAGTGGGACGAGATAAAAGGCAGCAGGGGCTTGTTAGCTCTAGGTAGATACATCCAACATATATTATTCTCGGAGAGAGTAATGTTGAAACGAATGATTTTTTTTATTTATTTGTTTCGGATATTTTTCATGGGAGAGATAAAGGCACAAGTGCCTGACGAGCTCTACCCCCAACAGTCAGCCGTGGCAAAAAAAGTGTCATATAAACAACAATTCAACAAAGCAGAAAATACACTCTGGGCCACATGCGGAGCCTTCACACATGAGCCTTCTCACACATGAGGGCCTTCTACTGGCTCCCGTGTGAGCTTGAGGTTGAGGCATCTCTAAAAATAGTTAAGAGACTATCCACCACCGAGCGGAAATGAGGCGAGTCCTAGTTAAGAAATACCACAAAGTAAGGGAGTCGATTTTTGGCTCCATAATGATCGAGTGCATGTAATTTTTGACGCACCTCAAGGATAAGGAGGTCGCTTGGAGCTGCAGTTCTCTACTCGCTTGCAGTGAAATATCCGAAGTGCAGTGTCAACGTTCGGGCAAAAGCTTCTGCAGTTTCTTGGTATCTTTAAGAAAAACTTTACCGAAGTGTCCGCTGAAAGGCCAAGCTGAAAACAAAGCGTGAGGGAAACGAAGACTGGAGAGGAGGAAGCAGACGGGACGCTGGACTGGGGAGGGGAAACCTCCTTCTTTTTCTCATTCCGTCTGCTTCCCCTTCTCCAGGCTCGGTTTCCATCGTCCTTTGCTCTTAGACTGTCACTGACTGAAAGGCCAATTCGTTGGGGCTGTTCGGGTTCTTGATCTTTCTAATTTATGTAACCACCTTGAACTTTTCGCAGACTCGCTGGAACCCATCATCCAGTCATGACGACGTCTAAAGCTATCCCAATAAAGGCACTTTGTCGTTTCAGTGATTGTAACCCTGTATGTTACCGATCAGAAATAGTGATTTACATGCCGTCGACATGATGCTGTGATACTCACTTTGTTCTGTCAAAAGTCTGCTCACCTTGAGACTGGAGTAGACGTTGGCAATTTGTTGTCCAGGTCAAACATTCCTGGTATTGGTTGATTTAAAGCTTGTTGGTTTTAAGCACCTTTCCCTGGTCGCTTTCGTTTTATTGTGTTTAATTTCTTCTTTGCATGTTTTTGACATTCAGTACCGCTGAACGACTTTTCGTGGTCCAAAATCGTTTGCCGTCCTGTTGCGTTCTTTCCGAGATCTGTGCGGAACGGAGGCAATCGGGTGTAATTCGTCGCTGTTTCCTCTCCTCTATAAAATTCAATATTAGAAGAGCGAATTTCTTTTTTTTTTTTTTGTAGTCAACGAAGTGTGTATGCGTTTACTTTTTTATTTTGTCGTTGCGAATATTCCTGCACACAGAAAGCACGGTGCTGCTTTTCTCGTGCTGTGCGCACATGATTAGCTTGCGAAAGGTCGTCTATTTTCTCGTCACCCTCCAAACTTTTCCGCCCTCAGATTCTGCCGCCCTAGTCATCTGTCTGCTCTCCCTATTTCCAAGTCAGCCTTTTATATTTAGGCATATAGTACTTTCTTAGAGCCTCTATATATTTGGTACGCATGAATGGTTCAAAATGATTTTTGTTTGGTCGCAACACTCTTTCTCTAAGAAGCACAGTCTTGTGCCCATTGGTGAAGAAAGACTCGAGCATAGCTTTAGCATGCTGCATATATTTACGTATATAACTACGTATTGGTGGCGCGAAAAAGAAAACGTTATTATGTACGCCGTCATCTTTTTTTTTTTTAATCACGGCACTTTGTGGTTTCTATATATTCATACACGGTAAGCATGGGCCGATGATACGAGAAGTGCGATATGTGGTGGCTGCATCGCAAGCCGTTCAAATTTCTTCGAAGACCATCTCAAGCTGAAGTGCTGAGCACACTGCTATCACAAATGGCTCATGCTCGGTACCACCTAACGCAACGCGTGGCGACTATCACGAGCCAGATCTGAGACTGAGACAGGGACAAATAAGATAACGTACAGCACGATACAAAGTCTGTATTGTGCTGTTCTTTATTTCATTTGTCCCAGTCTCAGGATTTAGATCATGATGTTTCCTAACAAGCACGCATGCGTACTTTTCCTCCTTCCAAACCCGACGTTACCAGCTTGCCCAGACGCCACCGTTCAGATATCTCTTTTGATAATAACGGTTCAGAAAGAAAGAAGAGCCGAATCATCTCCCTCTCCCTTTTCATTCAAGAGCGCGGCGGTGATAGGGGCTTGCATTTTTTGTGACGATCTATTCCCAAATTTCCACCTCCTACATTCACATTGTTTGCGTCAAATATATTTTATATAATGATGTCATATATCAATTGATCACTGAAGATATTCCTAGTTCTCCGTACATATATGCGCTGAAAAATCAGGTTCTTCGTGTTAGTAACCTACATTCCTAATTATTCCTAATAGATTAGTCTACTTTTCTTTGGTGCAGTGGCCGTAGCGCATATACACTACGGTGCAGTGTGCGGAGATGTGGATCATATATAATTTGAAGTAACAGAATGACGGACTAGATTTTAGATGTGATATGTATGACCCCTCAGCGTTCTTAATTTTTTACAAACGTGTTCTGCATGAACATTTCATTTAAGATGGTTGTCATTGTGCATATATATTTCCAGGTATTTTTTTTTAATTTCAAGCTACTTTAGGGCTATTGCATGGGCAGTTGTCAAAATTCGTTCCGTGCACCTTGATTGGTAACTCAGATAAATTTTTTCTCGTGTCTTTAAGGCATATTATTTGCGTTTTTAGCACATTTGAAATTGTATGGCTTCTACAGTAACATTGAAGGTTACAATTATAGATGTCTTCCTCTATCGTCATCACGGCCACTCCGCGATCCTTCTGGGCATATAAAATTGCAGTTTCATAAAAATCTGGAAGAGTTTACTTGTTTATTTGGCCTGGGCTCGACCGAGTAGTGCACCTTACGGTACGCATTGGCTGCAAGTCGAGGGAGCGAACACAGCTTTGTTTTCTCCAATTTATTTGGCAATGGCTAGTGCGTGATGCATAAGACGAATGCGTATTTCGTCTATTGTACTTTATGAGTCTCAATGATTAATTTCTTACATGTCTAGCGAAAGCAGAAACAACGTTTCATGGCCGCTTTATGCTCAAGATAATTTTAGTGATGCCTTTTTTTATACTGTGCGAAGGATATCTATATAGTTCGTTGCTGCCGCGGATTAAATATCCAGCGAGGAGGACCTAGTTTTATTCAAGGTGAAGGGTGTTCATCTGCCATTCATATATTTACTTATATGTACATTCGATCCCAGTCGGCAGTTCGTGATGGTGTCCTCGGTCTCGAGCTCTGTATCTAAATACCCGTAATGCGAAATACGACACAAACGAAGGGGCGCTGTGCAGTTTTCAGGAAAATAGACAATATAGCCTAGAATTACCCCGGTTCTTGTTTGCTTTGGAAACTTCTCAACTGTACAAAAGCTTAGTAGTTGCTCTTTGCATTTCGCAGATCGCTTGCACGTTTGTACTTACCTACGGAACATGATGTGTGTATTAAACTTTTAGGAGATTTGAAAACAATCTATTGTGTCTGTATATCTGCCTGTTTACAAACACCTGTGCGAGTACATTTTCTTTACGGGTTTCCTTCATGATTTAAATAGGTTAATTCAGTTCAGGACATCTTAAATAAGTCTGAGATATCCAACTTTCTAGACGGTACCCATTTAGGGTTGACGATTTCATTTCAACAAGCATTAGTCAGCGAAGGGAATGCCGCGGCTATCCTTCTGCTAGAGCTAGTGAGCCAGCCCGGCCTTTCGTGGCTTGATCGCGTCTGCTCCTTTGCTTGTGCTTGATATATTCAGCTGGATAGTTAAGAAAGAGGTGATGGTGGTCGGTCATCATTGACTGTATACGACGACTTGGTTGGGGAAGCGGAAGAACTTCTAGTCTATTGGTGAGCCGAGCTCTTCAGAACATTGGATGCTAACAGAAACGAGTGAACTTATGTAGAGCCTTAGGCGTCGTCAACCTATGTGGAAGAAAACTTTAATCGTCGCAACAATTGGATTGCATGCAATATTCGAGAAAGAGCGGTATGCGTGTGTGTGTGCGGGCAACTATTTTTTTTTCAAATTACATCTTGCATGCGGATATTTTTGCATAGATAGACGAGACCTCTGGTAAGTGATTTTTAAGTACCGCTAATCATTTGAGAAATTGCGTTAAAGATTTTTTGCTTAAATTATATTGAAAAATAAAAGAAAGCAGCCGTTCAATCCAACATTCCTTTCAACTTCTTGATGAACCAGGGGCTCCCATAATGGCATTTTATTGTAATAGCTTGTATCGTCCTGTACCAGTTCATATTGCTGCAAGCTGTACCACTTGCGTTAGAATTTTGAAAAAAAAAGATCAACAGCATTAGTAAAAAGAAGAAATCAAGCTGCTTTGATTCAGTTAAGAATAAAGTGAGCCCTATCATGACGGACCTTTTTCTTAAATTTTATTTTGGAATTGTACAAAGAGAAAGTCAATGCACAGCTGTTATTTTTATTATCTAATGTCAGCACCTGCAGTGTTTGCCAGCTGTTCAGATTGACAAGCATCGAATGGAAATATTGAGGTTGAAAATTTGCCGCGTTTCTTTCATTTGGTTTCATTTTGACGCATCCTCTTCCACTACATTCAGGCAGTCTCAGGCTCCGTACCGGAAGTACTCCAAGCTTCTGTTTCCCATTAGTGCCAGTAAGCTTGTGTAAAGTGAAAAACATTGCAACTGAACATCGTTGCACTGTCCCTTCAACTAAATTTACTTTTTTTTCTTCCTTTTACAGCTGCAGTCTGGGGGGATTTTAAGGGTGGAACCACGGACCATCCATGGTCCCACGGACGACTAAATTGGTGGTCGCTACCAGCGTCATAAGACGTAGTCCTCAAAAAGTTCAATAAATATTGAGTAACCTTACAGCAGCTTCGCTTGTCAAATGTAAAAGTTTCTGGGCTTGAGTTGTCAAACTGGACCTCCCAAAATTCTTGACTGTCTCACTGAGGAACACCCCAATTTCCTGGCATTCTGTGATAAGTTACATATAAAGTGTATCATATCGGTCATTATTCTCACCTAACGTGAATCGACTTTTTGCACTGATTTCGTTTTATATACGCCTAAAATACTTTTAACTTTGTTGCTCGGTCACTATCAAAATAGCTGTCTTCGACATCCTAGGACGAACGCTTAAGATACGTATATGCAATCATAGGTATTGGGAATGGCTATCCTTATTAAACGGGAGTGAACTGTGAATTTATTCGGAAAAGGCGCACGCATGATCATATGAAATGACGTTCATGTTGAAGTAGTTCACAGATTACGTAACTTGAGCGTATTTTTTACAGACTATAGTTTCAATTGAAGTGCATTCTAACCTATAATATGTACCTCTCATACACTGACGAGCAGAACAGAGGACACCCAGATTAACAGAACATGCGTTTAGTTACATGATTATACCTAAAATGCCAGATTTCAGACAGTTTAGGTATAATCATGCGAGTCAGCGCTCTGTTCTATCCGGTGTGCCCCTTCCTTTTATATATTTTTGAGCTGTTTTATCATTATGTATAACAACTACCAACTAGCCCAACTGTCTACCTTATTACAGCATATATGTGTCTGTATTATGCAAATAGAGATGAACACTTCCACGTGTTTTTTTTTTTTGGTCGAATAATAACATCGTGAGCACCATTAAATAAGGTATAGTGACCGCAAAGTAATTGCTAAGCCACGTCAGGATGCATTTCAAAACTAATTCACGCAACATTTCGGTTGTGATTGCTTCTTTTGGATAAAACTGCTGTTTATTCCTTTCCAAGATATTTTTATGTTACGTTGACGCTACAGACTGTTGTGTTTCTATGGTTGCATTTTTCTGGTAACGTTTAATGCTCACACAATGTACAAATTCTGGTTGATTATCTCAACTCAGCAGATGAATGGACCAGGTTTTGAAATACTTGAGGCTTTAGACAACAGATGCACAGCAGAAACGCGCAAGATTGCGGTATTTTTCTCCTGAAACCAGGAGCGGCCAGGGGCTGCTCACACGTTCTTGCGCTGGCCTGTGGCTGGCGTGGCGATCGCAAACTGTTTAAGATGTAAATTATGTGCTCCCAAACATTGTGGATCTGACAGCTGGGTACTATAAAGTCTTCCAGATTTTGTGTTTATGTTCTCTAAAATTTATTTTGGCGTGCCCCCAAAATTGTTCGGGATTACATCATACGTTTAACATACCTGCCCTCAATTGTTAACCACCACACACCAATTGTTTCAATATTCCTCTAGGTCTTGGAGATGCACAAGGGACAGATGTCTCACCAAAAGACCGCGGTTGTCAGCTGAAGCATCCAGAATGCATACGCAAGATCTTGCTGCCGGCATTTCTCCTTACAATGGCGAGACCTGCGCTCCGGTTGTGGCCGGTACATCGAGGAATGTGACTCTATCAGCACCGATTACGGACAACATCCTGGAACCACCTTCAGCAATCGTGAATGTGACTTCAACTGGCAAGCCATGCTCTCGTGGTCGCTATGAAAATACTGCGTCGTTTTTGCGTCAATTTCTGGTCGATCTTGTGTTCTTGAGGCAGAAAATACTGAAAAGAACAACACTCGCAAAGCTGACAAACACACAGTTACCATGTCGCCTACTCCGCAGCTTGCCGTAACCGCTGGTAGTGCTACACTGTACGATTGTAACCGCACGATCGCACGACGTCCATTTGCAATCCATGGCCCCGTCGCGGTCTCCCGCGTGCGCAGACGTTTGCCGAATTTTTGCCGAATCTTTGCCGAACTTTCCTTCAAAACTTCGGCATGTGCCGAACTTTGCAAAATCTAAAGTTCGGCAGATTCGTTCCATCACTAATAAATATACACCAACACAGGTTTCCCCCTCTAAATTGTACTAACTAGCGGCAACCGACAGACGCGCACAGTTTCACGGTTTTGGTAAATCTTAAAAGTCATCGCATAAAAAAAAAGAACTGCTGACTCACCCAAACAACATCCGAGCCGGCATTCGCTCCGCGTGACATGTCCGCGTCTGTGATCTCCTCTTCGCCACTTGGAACTTTGATGGTGGGCAAAGGCCTCCGCCAGGAACATTTCTTGTACGTCGACGAGGAACAAGACGACGCCACAAAGCTCTTGCAGAAGTCGTCCCACATGTCGTCATGGCCGTCGCCGGCGCTGCCGCCATCGCCCTCGTCTTCTTGCGGGCCTTCCGCCGACGGCGTGGCCGTAGAGGCGTCCATGGCTCGCTGCGTTCAACTCCACTGGAAACGGCGAAACCGGAAGTTCCAACAGCAGATGTGAGCTAAGACCACGGTCGCCGGACGTGATACATTTCTACGACCGTTTGACCGGACAAGCACTGTCATGGACTGCATTATTGGGCCGACTTCCGGTGGAGCTGAAGATGTTCATAGCCGGTTGTGGATATGGGTGCCCTGGAGGGATGAAACGGTGCCTTTGAGTAAGTCGACGTGTTGCTTGTAGACACCTGCTTTGCTGAAAGACGGACTATAGTTAAACAAGCCGCACTAAAGTGACTTCATGTAATCAACGACATCAATGTTAAAGTTAAGTAGCCTGTTCTTTTTTTCTTTCTATGACGGGCAGTTTATTAAAGCTTTGGTCGCTTCATCCAGTACGACCCTCCTCCTTATTCTTTTTTAGAGCTAAAGTTAGAGACCAGACTGAAATTGAGATGAGGTAAGATAACCGCCTGATAAAACAAGACGCTTATTACACATTTCAAATCGCTGTCGCTACAAGGATGTACCTGTAATATCGCTCCGTGCGAAACAAGCCTAAAAGCCACGCGAAAAAAAAGTCTCAGCAAATATTAATAAGTGCGGCGAGAGATAAAGCGACAGTGCATGCGCCATATATGTCTGAACCCGTAACCATCACGTATAATGTGCACTTACGCATATCGATAAGGGAGTATACTCACGTCGATTGTCGGGGGTTTCGATGGGTCGAAGCGTAGACTCCAAACCATCCAGCACGTCTGTGTTCTCAATCTACAGGGAACACAGCGCCAAGCAAAACGACACCGGAGGGTATGCGTAAAGCTATCGGAAAACTCGTAACGCGACGGGAAAATCTGATAGTATCGCGGGCAATCAACGGAGAAAACGTACACACACAGTGTTATAGCGCAGTGGTCACGTCTTGGCACAAGCTTAGAAAGAGAGGGCGAGAAAGAAAAGAACGCGTGCAGCAGACACCAGCTCCCACCGGCATTGCCCGGAGTCGGTCCTCGAACCCCCGGCCAGCGTTGCCAGACTCGTGGCTGAGACTCGGACGCCCCCAACGCGACCTACCCATAGTTGCTAGAATCTCGCGCTCGCGCGATTGGCTTGCAGTCACGTCTCCAGCCTTCGAACCGTGACCATCGTTTCACGCCACGACAAACACTGCGCGCGCGCGCACTTTCCCGAAACTCTGTATTTCTTTCTTTATTTTTTCCTTTTTTCTTCTTTTTTTTATGTAGCCACCCACGGCCAAAGTTAACGGAAAGTGGAAAGGGAAACAACGAACCACAAAGCGACGACCAGGCGATAAGGTTACAAAAACCTACGAGTCCGGAACCGATTGATGGAGGCAAAGCATCTAGAAGGAATATAGTTTCAGAACATACAAGCACAAACGTCCGCAATAAGCGAAATTACCCATTTAAGGTTGCTGAAAAAAAAAGAATAAAAACGAACGAACAAACAGCAAACATGTTGGCTACGCAACCCTGGGTTCTCGCATGTTTGGGAGATGTAAAACGAAAAAAAGAAATACCGGGGGTCCAAAAGTCGATGTATCGAGCCCGCGTGGGAATAAATCGCTATTGCGCATGCGCGGTTCATATTAGGGTTACGCGTCTTTTTCCGCGTCCGCCATGTTGAATAAAACACACGGCCATGCTTTTTTTTTAGAATTCCAATACGCGCAACTTCTTGCGCGTATCGGAATTAACCTCATGCAAGAGAAAAAAAAGAACCTAAAACATGTATATTTAGACAAAAAAAAACTAGTATCTTTAGAGAAAAACAAACCTAAACGAAATATTTCTTTTTATTTGAATTATTTTTTTTCTAAAGTTTTGTGCAGGATTGTTTGCGTGTCCATGATAAGTCTGGTCTGGAGTACTATCCGATTGGTTACACGCTCGATAACCTAGGATTCCCCTGTTCATCGACAAGTCTTATCTTGAGGAGAGTTTCTAACAGTTTGTGGCCTGGTGCGTTTGGGCCTGTCTTGTTAGAGTTGTAAGAATGGAGTCTGGCTCACCAGGGTCTGAGATTAGAGGCGACCGAAGTGATTTAGTTTAGCCTTCGGCGATGTTTAGGGTTATTTCTGAGTCTCAGAAAGATATAGCAGGTAATACGTTATGGGAAAGTCAGATCCTTTCAGGCATCCGCTATGCTTGAGCCCAACAGTAACTTTGCATTTAAGCCATCAACCTTTTTAACTAATTATCCAGAGAATACCAGGTAAATATATAGAGCAATATTTATATAGTTATTCTAAACCTCACTTGGCAGGTTTAATTTCAAATCATGCAAGAACAATTTCAGTCACTTAAATCGTTTGAAAAAAAAAAAAGCTTATGCTCGGACAGTTTTTGACCAGAACGAAACAAAAAACCGTATTTACGGCATTCATTTAGGCGTCGATCTTTTGTTTGTTTTAATTCTATACGGATTTATATTGAAAACTATGACTTGGGTGTTTCGCCAGGATTAGACACATGCCGCAAAAAACAAGGAAACTAACGTAGTTTAGCAAAATGCAATAGAAAGGCCAAATGGCACTAAATATTTATGGTTTTAAAAATATTGTTTGTTTGTATTTTAGTTCATTTTTTTTAATTTAAAACGTAGACTCTCTTACACTAATTTGCGCGGTTTTAATTTTGATTACTTTTGTTGCATTCGTCATCGCGCAAATTTTACAGGGTGTCCAAAAAAAAGTTGCAGTTCTTGTTTTTACCGCAGAAATAAATTACGCATTGTCGAACGCTCATTCTCCTTCAAAATCTAGCACTGGCAGACTCAACGAGACGTCAAAGTTTTAGAACTAACCTCTATCTTATTAAAAATGACGTGATTCTCTGAAATCCTAAATAGGAAAATGACGGCTCACGGATCTCTCGAATACATCGAACTGAATGGCGCGGCGCAGTTCCCGGAAACAGGCCACGTTTTCCCATTTCAAATTTCAGAAAATCACATAACTTTTGAATGAGATAACAGTTGGTTTCGAAACTTCGGCATTTGGTTCAGACCGGCAGCGCTACATTTGAGTAGAAAATGAGCGTTCGGCAAGGCATAAATTACTTTTGCGATGAAAAAAAAAAAAAACGAGTTTAACGTTTGAATTTTTTGAGGACATACTGAATACGAAACACGTACGTTCCGGGGACATACTGCCCACGAAACACGTACAGTTCCGCTCTACGTGCGTAAGGCCGCGACAAGTTTTCGTAGATATGCGAACCAATTATTTCTAGGAAAAACGCACCTACGTCGATCCCAAAGAGGGTATAACTATAGAGCGCGCACATGTTGTCCCTCTCTCTGACGCTCTCCCACATTACTTGTTTCCGATTTATCCGGAGGGTTCGGACTTTCCGCCGAATACGTGGAAGAGTTGAAGTAGACGCTCCTCGCTCCGGCATAAGCTTTCGGGATTGCTCGACTTCCATGGAACGTGCAAAGACTCAACTTGAGGTATGTTACTTAGGCTCTGTCTACACCCACGCATTGTGCCCTTGAGTTGCAGAACACTGCAAGAAACATTTATTACGCTTGACAGGTGCGGTTCTGTGTATTGAGATCTTGCTTCATGTTAAATTCCAAATTTAATTTCTGAAACAAAAAGTAAAAAAAAAAGAAAAAAGATCCGCTGCTTGTTGGAAACGCATTAGCCACGTACCGTCTCGAAAATTTGGAACTAAACGTTCCAGAGAAATCTCTCTGGTTGGGAAACCCAATGATTAAAATATGGCAACCAAGCAAGTCCTAAACATGTAGGAGCCCTACGTTTCGAACCGAGTTGGTTCTTCGTCAGGGGCGACTGTGGCCGTTGAGGAGCGGCGTTTTTCGGTCTTCTTCTTCTTCTCAGCGATGTGGCGCATTTCTCGATCTTCTTCTTTCACGGATATGGCGAAGCCCGTTCACATACTCTGTTGGTAAAGCGCCAAGGCACCTATTTATGTTGCCTGGCGTCGTTTGAATGTGGCAGGACTCGATGAAAAGCCTATGTCGGTTGTTAGTCTCTGCGTTGATAATGCTGGTGTTGTCGAAATAAATCCGGTGGTCTTTGACTTTGCAGTGCTCAGCGACTGCGCTGCGCTCATGGTCGAGCTTGCGAACGTTGTTTTTGTGTTGGCGTATTCTTTCATCAAAGTTCTTTGTCTCGCCGATGTAAGTGGCTGGACAATCTGCACAAGGGATCATATAAACCACGCCCTGTGTTTTTTCTTTTGGAAGGCGATCTTTTGAGTGGGGCATGAGTATCCCAAGCGCAGACATCGCCTTGTTGGCCACGCTGATTCCTTCTTTGGCTAGCGTACGTGCAAGCGCCTCGCTTGTTCCTTTGATGTAGGGTACGCAGATGCGCGAGGTTGAGCGGGGCTGCGTACAGTACATACTTGTGGTTGCTGATGTCGGTGATCTCGAGCTTGACGACGGGCAACGCGCTGGATAGAGGTGCTCGTGTCTCCGTTCTTTTTGAGATCAGCACAGACGGTTTTTTCCTCCTTTCTTCTGCCAGCCTCATACGAGCCTAGAGTCTTCGCCCTAGACAACAGTGTCCTGACCACCGATGCTTTGTGGCAGGCTGGGGATTGGAATCAAACGGGAGATAACGTCCAGTATGCCGTCTCTCATGCAGATGATAAAGATCACAGAGAACATCGAGGAGGCCAAGGAGCACGCTGTTTGCGTGTCCATTGTATTCGACGGAGATCCTCAGGACCTTCAAGAGGATTGTACGGATCTTCGCCGCCGAGTGGATCCAAAACCTCTCCTAGCAGAACATCCGGCAGATATGCAAAGGTAATGCGAGCTACTTATAGATTCGGAGCATGTTGGTTATTCCGTTTTCTAAGACAATTCATTTTTTAGGACACAACGAAACGGGGAATATGCATTATAAGAAGAGTTATGCTATTAGAGGGCTCTTCTTTTTTCCTTCTAAAAACAAGTTATATTTCACATGAGGCACTTTTTATCCGTTTCCGGCTTGAGCGGCGTCGCCGTCGCCGTCGCCGTCGCCGTCGGCGTAACCACGCGCTGCATGATGGGTAAATTTCCCACTAAATTTAGCGGAAAAATTTTCCCCGCTAAATCTAGTGGAAAATTTTCCCGCTAAATCTAGCGGAAATTTTCCCCACTAAATCTAGCGGGAAATTTTCCCCGCTAAATCTAGCGGAAAATTTTCCCCGCTAAATCTAGCGGAAAATTTTCCCCGCTAAATTTAGCGGAAAATTTTCCCGCTAAATCTAGCGGGGAAAATCCCCCCTCGTCGAGGTCACGTAACCCCCAGGCCACGTGACCCCCTCCCCGAGGTCACGTGACCCCCCCGTGCCTTCCCCTCCTCCTCAAGAGCTGCGCTCTAATTCGGCGTTACAGGGAGTTGTAAACGGCTTTCATTTTTAACACTGAATTTGTAGTATGATTGGCTCCTAACCGTCTTCGGTCTTTTACTCCAGTGAGGGAACAAGGAAATGCTAGTGCCAGCCAAACACTGACGCAACGCTCGTCGATGAGTGCCAGTCGAACGCCTTGCTCGGGTAGATTCAAGCTGCTCCTGCGGGTCAAATACCGTAATCCAGAGGTGTATATTGGGAGAGACTGACCAGTATGGCTGGCGACGAAGGCGCTAGAGAGGAGAAAACTGAAGGAATGGGAGGAGAGCACCAAAGGAGCGAGAGAGGAAGGGGGAGCAAAGAACAAACGACCGCCATTTTGACGCAACACGCTTTCGGCGCAGAGCACTGTTGAGGTTACGCGTCGTTGCTACGGGCCGACTTATTTTTCGCGTGAATGAAAGTTTGCGGTCAAACGTCGAGAAAACCTCATTCGTTCGCTTTTTAGCCCACCGAGGAATAACACCATATCACTTTCTTGCCAGGGCCAGCGAAAAAAAAAAAGGAAAGGAAAGGAGGGAAATTTGGATGTCGATCCCATGCATTCCACCGGGCGAAGGAATGAAAATGGCGTCCGTCCCCGTACAGCTGGGAGCAGCCGGGAGTCATCGCGCATGCGCTCGTGCCTCTCACTCTGCGGCGCAGGCTGATTGGCTCACTCGGGAGAGGGTCGTTACTGCGGCAATATCATAAACTGGCCAAACTCTCCCAGTACACGGCTCTGACGTAATCAAGCACAGAGCGCCGCTAACGACGCGCTCCACTCCTAGAGCGCTGTAATCGAGCAAGCTCCGGGCTTTCAGCGTTCCCGCCAAATACGAACGTTTTTTTTTCTGTTTTCTCTACTTTGGTGCGCTAGTTTCTGTATAAAGCAGTTCATGAGGAGGCCGCAGCGCGACGCCATTCCTTCACCTTCTCCGTTCCAGTACGCCTCGTTTCTGGAGTTATTGTGCCAGAGATGCCGTGGTGCCAGAAACGGCGGCGCTGCGATTAAATCTAGCTCGAGGCTGCATCCTATTTTCTGTTACCGCTAACTTTGCCTCAATAGTATGCAAAAGGGTAAAGTTTTTTAAATAGTTTATTTGCAACAAATTGGCATTGACAAAAGAAGGTTCCGAAATTAATAAATTTAAACATTGCACATGCTCATTTTTTGGTAGTCGCTCCATGCACAATTATATTATTGCAATGACGGCACGTGCGACTAATCATAAATTACTATATGGTAACCTAGCTGTGATCCTCTGTCGATCCGACTCCTTCAGGATCGACAGCGATGACGCTGTCGATCCTGAAGGAGTCGGAAAACAATGTTGTCCTGGGCATGTTTCAGCAGTATGGAAGCATCACGCGAAAAAGCTCGGTCCCGTCGCCGAAATGTCCAGGTCTGTAAGAGCATGTCCCTCTAGTCTTTTTACGTGGCTCACCGCATACATGCACAGCACTGCTTTACGGCAGTGGAATATTCGCCGCAGCAGGGCACTTACAGAACACAGGGAAGCGGATTCAAATATCAAGACATTATGTGAACAACAATATCACACCTGATGCTTTTGACAGAGAAGCGATATGAATCGGTCAGTTTTCGCGGAGCCACCACTGCACGGAGCGTGTTAAGGAGCCCCTGGGTAATATCCGTACGGATCTGTCTCATTTGCTTCCCAATGGCAGAGGTGTAACAAGAATTATACTTTAGGGCAATCTGATCATATGACGAATTGACATTGAGACAACGGATAATATATTTCTTGGCAAAATTTTACATCAGCCGCCCCCTTCCTCGCATTTGCCACCCTAGATTGCTTCAACCTAAAGTCATAGCAATACCAGGTCACAAAGTTCTTCAAGTAAACTTTGGCCACAGAGTGCAGCCAAATTTCATATTCTTTGGCCACAGTCTAATTTCGACCCTTATTCGCAAAGCCAGTACCAAAATAGTAACTTGACGGTACAATTTAGAAACTCGAAATTGGAACGGGTGCCCTCCCTAAAATTTCTAGGTGTCCGGTTCAAAGAAAACTTAAGCTGGACAGATCAGATAAATCATATTTGCTCTAGCTTATCGAAATCTATTGGAATCTTGTATAAACTTAAACATCTCCTTCCCTGTTAGCTTAAGTGCCAACTCTACTGCAGTCTTATAAATTCTCATTTACATTATTGCTTATTTGATTGGGAACCACAACGAAAACAAAACTAAAACATCTGTTAGGCCTACATAAAAAAGCTGTCCAAATAAAGACTATTATTATTATCATTAGAATATAAGATTAGGCTTTACTGCTGGCTCTTTGGTTCTTACGTCGCATCTTCTGCTCAAGTCCGGCACTTTGGCAATCATCTGGCGATCCAGAGAAAAGGCCATAAAACCTACAAAGAGAAGTACTGTGGCACTAACTAACGCAATGGAGCAAAACCGTAATAGGCCAAAATTAGGCCCCCCAGGATTGCCGAGCTTGTACAAAGTTAAGCGCTTCTCTGACGTGCTACCTGGGGGTGTGGGAATTTTCGCAAGTTTCACCTCAATGTACCCCCCCTCCCCCCCCCCCAAAAAAAAGAAAAAAAGAAAAAAAAAGATTTGTTTTTGTACGTAGGCATCTGGATTCGAACCAGTTTTTTCGGACGGCCGAGGTCAGGAAGGCGACTGCAGACCTCCTGTTGATATTCCTGGTCACGTACAACTGCAGCAAGTGCAACTGCGACCAGGGACCCCTTGTCCTCTGGCAAACTGAGGATCTCAAGCCGGGTGTTGCCCCGAGTGCCAGAGCCTTGGCCCCTTCACTGTCAAGAAGAAACAGGTGAGACGGAGCATCATCTGCTAGCTGCTGGTACCATATTGATTTGCCGAACCAGACGCGGAAGGAGGTAAAAGGCCCTACTTTCCCGCCAGTTGTTCTAGGCCCCCAAGAAATAAGAATTAGCAAGATTAGTGAAACCTAATCAAAGCCAGATTTCGCAGCAGAGTTTCACTCGGGCAGACGTTGTGCCCCTAGTGCCAACTAGGGCGCAGGATATGACTCAGTAACCTAAAATAGACAACCGAATTACCCAGCTTAAGCTGGTTTTCTGGTGCAAAGTTTGTGAGGTTCTGGAGTACTTTAAAGGACACACTTGCTGTAGGGAAAACCAAACTGCGAATTAGGACGAAAGGCTACACAAAATACCCTTTCGTATTTGTTGAAAAGAAATGCTTTTATCTGATTGGTCTTTATCCTTCCACAGTGCTTCCTGGAGCTCGTCAGACTGATGCAGCCCTGGCACCACTTCGCGCATCTCTCCTAACGAGTGATGTCGACGAATATTCTAGTGAATGCTTCCCGAGGAGTGAATACAAAACAAGGTTCCACCATACTAGCGCATTTGAAATGTCAGACCCGGAACATTGGGGGACGTATTTTCGCACAACGCCTGACAACGATCAGTCTGATAGATTATCCAAACTAGAATCAAAAGACTATCAAAATCCTTATACTAATTTGCTAAGCACAACATCGACTGAAGCTGGTACTTTGTGCAGTCCGTGGCAGCATGCTCAATATAACTCAATATTTCATCAAACGCCTAAAGCACCAAAAATAACCCATGGGCCGTCGCATTTATATGACTTGTTGCTCGCCTATAAAACAACTGCTTGTATAAGAATGGAAAGGAACTTTAATGAAATTAAATTTGCAGCTAAAAGACTAGAAGTGTATTGTGCAAATGAGTATCCTTGTATTATGGTAAAAATACAAGATTGTGAGCATGTTTTCACGGAACCAGAACGCTTATGCGAGATGGCTATGACTTATTTTGTTGCTATAGCTAACACGATTGCACATTCAAAAAACATTCCTATTGAGTTAGTAATTAGAGAGAGTTTCGGACACAACATTCCAAGTGTTTCAAAAATAATTACTTCTTTTAGGATTAACATTGGCGTGACACCAAAAATCTACACAGAAGTGTTAGTTCAGAGCCTAATTGAATTAAATAATATGTTTCTAGATCCACTTTTGAATTCAACATTTCAAATAAATTTAAACGCAGCGCAGATAAAAAAACATAACGAAGGAGTTACCATGTATAATAACCACCAAAAAGGCACGGAAAAACCCCAATCAGTTGGTTTATGGTCAGAAAATGAATGTTTATTGAAGGTATTAAATAAGGTTGGGAATTCTAGCGGAAACAAAGTGTGTAGTCAAATTATGAAACCAAGAAAGAATGTTGATTTGTTAGCAAATTACGCATCTGAAGAATTGGAGCAGCTGCAACCAAATTTCGTTAACCCTCTTACTAAACTTTTGGGACAGTTATCATATTCTGATAAAGTAGTTTTAAACGTTCCAGAAAGCGATTACAAGAAGATATCAATGCATGTATATTCAAACCAAGAAAGCCATGAACTTAAAGAAGATTTTGTATTTTGGCGTATTGTGCATGACATGGCATTAGCTTTCGATGTAAAACGTGGACATGAATTGTTTGAAGCGATAGAAACGCATAAGCTATTTGGTCTATACAAGATACTTGAGAAAGAAAACTTGAACTTTATCAGAAACAGTGGTTATCAAGAAGCTCAAGATGGGTGTGGAAGTGATAGCGATTGTGAAATACAGGAGTAACCCAACCTTCTATTCCAGGAAGGTCACGGTAGCTACTGGCATGAGGGCAATTAATTTGGCTCATTTTTTGTCAGTATACCGTTTACGACAACTAGGTTTTACACCTCAAGACAGATGCTGATAAAATGTATTATGAAACAAGAAATGCCGTCCAAACAGTACGCGATATCTTTACCGGTTTAGTTTCAGAGAATAGCCCTCAAGAACACAAGGGCAACGCATCTATAAGATATATTGATTTGAACCACTGTGCTGCTGCTGGTCCTGAGCCTCTAGGCCTAAGAGATATTCTGTGTAAAACATCAGAAAATGATATTGTAGTTTTTGATTACACAAGTGCAAATACTGAGAGGATAAGGGCATATGTGAACATATTCATTAAAAAAGTCCACGTCATAATTTTGGTAAGTAGTGGACTAAAACACGAGCAACTTGGAGCTGACATGAACACTTATGGGACTATTAGAATGGTCGCAAAGGACCGTGGTGTACTTATTGAGTTATATTCATTACTGAAAAATGTATTAGACCTGACAAATGAGAGTTTTGGCAAAAGAGTTACACTGCATAAGGAAAGCCTACAAGAATGCTGGCGCTGTCGTGACTAATGCGGCAATTTACAAAGAAATGTACAGAAAGTTAAGCAGTGACGGAACCAGGTAAAAATATGCTTTCAGTATCTAAGTAACCAAAATATCTGTTCGTTTCTCTATATGTCGTTTTATAATTGGTGAATACAGAGGTAAGAATATATGTATACTTTTAGGAGTTCATTTTCATGGTGCAGTCATAAAGTATTACTAAGAGCATCATGTTGATTTATTAATTGAATCTGATTAGGCAACCAATGTTGATTTCAGAAAACAATTAGGTATTGAAAATGGTTCAGGCATATATAATAATTCAAATAATGAATTTGAAAAGCCGATTTATTCCGAAATTAAAAGACTTTAATTTCCGCCGATAAATTTGAAATTACATAAATATTATCGTGTACTCAAGAAAAAGCGAAATATTGAGGTTCAAAGGAGGTTGAAATTATAGCAAACAAGTACTCCGAAAATGTTCGTTTTTATGTCATATTAATAATACTGCAAATAAATTACTTCCAAATCGTAGGTAAACTTTCGAAGAAATTTCTCGAATATACATCGAACAAAATATGTTCGCACTGTAAATATAACATTTAATGATTCCCCACAATGTAGATTGGATTTTAAAAAGTTACATATGTAGCAGAACATGTAAATTGTAGCTGCCCAGAAAGTTTGTTTTAAAATAAGAACAAGGTAATAATAAATATGTTTATTAGTAGGATTTTTCCAAATTTCTAATACCATATAAAATTACATCAAACAAACCACAAACGTCTACCCGTCAGTCACTAAATCTATTTTTAACAAGCTGCAAAGCATTTTGCTAGAAAACTCAGATTTAACAAAATCATTACAAATAATTTATATTAAAGAAACAAAACATAGAGCCTCGAAGTTATGAAATTATAAAGAAAAGGCATCTCACAAACTATTAGTAGTCATTTGTCATCACGTTTTGTGCATGCATTTTATTTATTCGCTCATTTATATTTTGGCATTGTTGCCATTTACGAAGCAACAGTATTAATACACAGATACTTAAGATGCTTGTCATATCAGCTTCACAGGTAGCGCAGATAGAAACAAATCCTCAATGCACACGATCAAAAACCATCACCAACCGCCACTCTCGCAAGTAGAATCATTCAAATGCTTTTTTTTTTTTTTGCAATGCACAGTATTCTATGACACATATTTTGTTGACTGAGTCCTCACATTAGACTATTGTACTATGTTCTCTACATGTTTTATTATCTTACTATGTTTAATACGTGTAGGGGCAGCGACCGTACAAACTTTATATTGGAAGATTTTTGTCTGGTGCCCTGGGCACCAATTGTTTGATCCAATAAAAGTTATGTTCGATTTCTTCGTTCTTTGAACAGCTCTTTTCGATTATATGTATACAGGCTATTCCACGTAAGTTGAGACAAGGTTCAAAAAATGCTTTAGTGCATTTTAGGAAGACAAGGTTAAACGAACAAGTTCGTTCATTGTTTGGAGCTAGTCACGCTATATTTTGTATTTTTTCCAATTAACTAATTAATTAGGAATAATTAATTAACTTTTGAAATATTCAATTTCGAGCGAAAGCTCAAATGACAAAGTTATAGAGCGTCCTCAGAAGCATCCGATTCAGCGGTTTTTGTCGAAAACCTTAACACGTTTTTATGGGCTTCGAAACAAGTTCGCAAATTATTAAAAATAACTATGACTTTGCGCATGTGCACCTTGTATGCAGCGATCCCAGCCGTGGCTTTAATGAACTAGGCCTCCATGATGAGTAGAACACTGTTGACTTGGCGCTGTCAACAAATTTGCGTTTTCTGCGTTTTTTATAATACTTCGGGCACTTTTTTTGAAGCCCGTAAAAACGAATTGTGTTAGAAGTTTCTTGATATAAACAACTGAATTTGATGCTTCTTAGGACGCTCTACAACACTTGTCTTTGGAACATTTGCTCTAAATTGAATATTTCGAAAGTTCATGAAATAAGCATAATTAATTAGTTAATTGGGCCAGATATAAAAATCGACTGAGTTGCTCCAAGCAACTAACAAACTTATTCGCTTGGTTTCGTTCTCCTAAAATGCACCGAGATATTTTAAACCTTGGCTCAATTACGTTTTTTTTTTATTTTTTTTTATCTCAACAGATTTGTTGAAGAAAGCCGTGAAAGTTACACTTATGCGGTATGTGCAGGTGAGTTATATACGGCCAGCGGGGACATAGTATAGGAAGCTCCTATGCGGAGGGCAAGTTCGTCTGCTTCTCGCGCAGGGGGTAGCGGTGACGTCAGAACGCCGAGCCCTGATTGGCTGATCGCGGTCCCCTATCTGAGCGTCGTCTGCTCCTTTGCAACGTCGTCTGCTCGCAACGTCGTCTGCGTCTGTCTTACCTTTCCTGCGACTTTCGCAAGTGGAGAGGCCAGATTCACGAAACTATCTTACGCCAAAAATATGCGTAAGACAAAACTTAAAAACAAATTCGTATTCACGAACCGAAATTTTCGTAAGTTTTGCGCAGGTTACGACAAAATCCTACGACAGCTCCGAAGCTGTCACGCACTTGTTACGATCAAATCAGCATGGCCGACAGCGTCGCGGTCGCGACGACCAACGGACGTTTATTTTTCTACGTGCGCTTCTCTCGCGTCCCGACTTCAAGCAGCAAGAAAAAAGTAAAAAGTACTTGAACCAGACCACGACGAACAAGAACGCTGGATCCACAAACACCCGGGAAAAGCTCCAACGGCCACGATTCCACCGACACCGACCAAGCGAACTCGGCAGATAGGCCTAGCAGCCACTCCGACTCGGTGACCGTCTGCCCACGACCGGCTGGCGTGCTGAATGGAATGTGCCCGCGCGACCCTTGTGAACCCTTCCCGTATTATACTGTGATCACTGACCTCAATTTTAGATTAAGAGGTCAATCTCTTCCTCTTGTCATCTCCTTGTTTTCCGAGGCAACGGTGACTCTCGCCGGTGAAAAAGCGGTGAATATCCGACAGACGCAGGAAAGGTAAAGGAGCCATCGCTTTGACTAGCAGACGTAAAGCAGACGACGTTAACTGCGCCAACCCGCCGACGCCGTTAAAGAATGAGGAGTCTTGCCGCACACGAAAGGGGGAAAAGTATTTGGGAGGGAACTTGCGGACACTAACACGCTCACTCTCGGTTCTTAGCAAACAAACCTCGGCGTCTCGGGACACCTCGCCAGTGAGTACTTTGACTTCCCTCCTTGATGCGCGTCTGCTAGTTGTTCGACAAAAACAACGAACCGCTCGAGTTATTTCGTCTGCCTTCTCTGAAAGGCGAAGTCGAGCTCGCTCGTAAAGACCTGCACTTCCGAAAGTCGCAGGAAAGGTAAGACAGACGCAGACGACGTTGCGAGCAGACGTTGTTGCAAAGGAGCAGACGACGCTCAGATAGGGGACCGCGATCAGCCAATCAGGGCTCGGCGTTCTGACGTCACCGCTACTTCCTTTCTCATGCGCAGAAGACGAAAATGAGCCCACTTGGGAGGCGTATTGTAACGATCAGTCAGCTAAGTAATTAAAATGTGTTAATTAACTTTCTAAATAATGAAAATAGATATATGGCTCCAAGTAGAAACTTGCTGAGCGTCATCGCAAACCACTCAATCAACTCTTTTTAGAAGGACATAAAGCAGGGGCAGCATTTTACGACGTTCTAAAAAATCGTTCAATTTGGACGTGTTTCTAGGTTTCGACTTTCTCATCGGAGCGCACCTTTGCGCCCGCGGTCCTGACCCCCGGTGGTCGCGGCGCGAAGCCGCCCCCTCGCCTCCCTCGCAGCATGGAGGGAAGCTGGGCGCACGTGTGTTGCGGGTCTCATCCACTGGACAGCAGGACCGCGGGCACAGAGAGAGATAGCACAGAATTGTCAGTTATACTCGCTAACAGCCATTGCTAGCCATGTAAAGCCAATCTGGTCAGAAATAGATGCTAATAGCAAACAATAGCCACTCGAAGCCATTCCCGTTAGTAAACACAACAAACGCTCATAACTATCAACACTAGTCACTATATGGCCATTTGTAGCAATTTCAAGCCAATCTAATAAAGAATAAATGCCTACAGCCAATAATAGCCACTTGTAGGCAGTTTCACCCATAAACACTGAAATAGCACAGAACTGTCAATTATACTGGCTAACAGCCATCGCTGGACATTTGAGGCCAATCTGGTCCGAAATTGATGCTGATAGCCAACAATAGCCATTAAAATCGATTCTAGTTAGTAAACACAAAAATCGCTTATAACTATCAACACTAGTCCCTAAGAGCCATTTGTAGCCATATCCAGGCAATCTAATAAAAGTAAATCCTATAACCAGTAATAGCCACCTGTGCCATATTCATCTATATACACTGAGATAGCACAGAATTGTCAATTATACTCACTAATAACCATTGCTAGCCATTTGAGGTCAAGCTGGTCAGAAATAGATGCTAATTGACCCCGTAAGTGATGACGTCACAACATGGCGTCTGGGTCCAAACAAACCGTTGCTAGGGACGTTGCTATGGACTAATACATAGGCTATGTTCCAAATCTTACCCGAGTAACCTGTCTCCTACGTCAGCGGGTAATACCACGTGACATCGCGAGTAAACGATCCGCGACTCGATTTTGGAACGACCGGGATAATCACCTGGATACTACGCGGATTGGCTTCGTCTCGGGCTACGGCAAAAAGAAAACATAGCAGCGATGGCGGAAAATAGCAGACGATCTCTTTTGATCATGGAGAAACCACACAGAGACGATAATGTTAACCGCTTCGAAGTTTTCTTTGACAGTGACGACGCGGTTTTTACTGAGATGGCTCAACCAGCTCCTTTTGCTCACCTTCCTTTTGGGCTGTATATTGAAATAAAAATTACTAATTCCTTTCAGTTAGACATCAACATTTTTGTTTTGATTAATCTGGGCGATCGCTGTAAGTCTAGTCCAGGTGCCATAAACAGCCTCAACTCATCGTAATTAGCCTCGATTACGTTTTGCGGATATTGCTTCCACACGGTAGAGCGGTAGAGCGCATGGGGCTTTCTCAACAGTGATATGTAACTTACGTTCGCTTTGACGCGAATATGATTATAAAATCACAGAGAGCACTTCGAAACCGCTAGAGACAATTTATTAGGGAGGGAAATGTGATGGGGTTGTTGACTGATCGTATACATAAAATCTTCATGCCTTCACTGCTTTACATGCGTTATCCTCTCATTACACACACTCTGGGGAGAAAAAAAACCCCCAAAACTTCCACATTATCTACTGCGTTCGAACATTTTCATCTTTTAACGTAAGAATACAGAGTTCCCACGGAGGACGAGGATGCGGAGAAGCTCCTGTTTACGCTCGCACTCTGATAATAACAAGTATACCTTCCTGAGGGGAGGTACACGGTCTGAATGTGGTGCAATCAATTCCTGCGTTGAAAACAGCACATAAATGGCTGCACCTCATTCTTTGTTATTTCGAACGTCTGACGCCAAAGCCAACGGAGCAAACGAGCTTTGACGGCTGTCAGCGCAGGAAGCAGACGACGAACAGATCACGTGACGTATTTACTCGATTTGATCCGGCTTTACCCCCGATCGAGGAGGGTAGCGTGAGTAATTACTCCGGAGTAAACAACCCGCTTCTGGAACGCGAGTTGTGACGTCATCGAGTAAGCGCGAGTAAGTTTTGAAACGCCAAGGTACGAAACCTTTACTCCGGAGTCGGATCGAGTGAATTTTGGAACACAGCCATGGAGACTCCACATGAGGCTAGATTTTTGCTTACAAGTAAGTAAACAATTTTTTGTAAGCAACCTAACTTCTTGATATCTAATTATGAAGATGTTCTTGTCGTCTCAGTGTCGTATCGCAACGATGAAAGCCATTTCTGAAGTCTTACACTCCGCTTTGCTTTGGTAGCAGACGACACGATAGATTTGCTGGCCTCTGTTGCAGCGGGCGTCTTCATTGATTGAATTGCGTCGGTAAATGAGCGACAAAAACAAGTGCATCACCATGGCCGTAAAGGCCTCCGCAATGTGCGTTTTTTTTTTCCTGTGAACAACCCAGCTTAGTTACGAGGGGTGAAAATTCAGTAAAATCAAACCACGTCACGCAGATCAGTTACGACGACGACCTGAAGTGCATTACCGGCGTAGTGCAGGACAGCATGAGAAACAAATCGTACGCCGTCGAGGTAAGTCGTTTGTTATTATTATTATTGTGGTTGTCAGGTTATTAAAGAATTGCATGTCTATCGCGATTTCGCAATATTTTGCTTTTTTTCCCCCTTGGTATACATCAAATTCCGTGGATGTGCTCTTTTGGTGAAGATCTTCATCGAACCGGCGATGCGAGTACAGTCTGTAATGGACTCACCTTATGTTTTTTATCCAGTTCTTTCGCGCTTTGGGGTCTTGCGAAAATCTGAAGAAACTGCAAAAATCTCTCTCCACGCGATGGTTACAACCAGGTATACGAAGCACCCTCGCATAGCGCGAGTGCGCAAACAAAATTTGGGATCTCAACCGTTCGCCTGAAGTGCTTTCACGCGGGTGCAATGCGATGTTTTAGCAGACTATCATCTCGATCGACGCCCGGACTTTCGATAAACCATATTTTGCATCGCACCTCACTATGAAATCTTAAAAGTGTATGAAACTCATTATATTTCAAACAAATGCGATGTCAGAATATCGTCTTTACTCACACGATTCACACGACGGCCCCACTTGGCCGGCTGGCGTGCGGCAGACGGCATACTTCTTGCATTCGTCGTCTGCTGCAGGCATCTTGAGGACCGGAAGTTGCAGTCGTAAATATTTCAGAAACGAGCGATTACCGGCACACTTCTGTCGAAACATATATGACATTCAAGCTTTCTATATCTGTGATTTTTAGAAGTTTAAATCCTACTCCTGATTTTTGAATGGTCGGGTTTTCGTAGCGAAACCGAGCCACATGTATTCGTCCATAACAACGACCCTAGCAACGGTTTGTTTGGACCCATGACGTCACACTTACGGAGTCAATAGCCAACAACGGCCACTTAGTCATTCCAGTTAGTAAACACCTAAATTGCCCATAGCTATCAACACTAGTCACTAATAGCCATGTGTAGCCATATCAAGCCAATCTAATAAAGAATAAATGCTTATAGCCAGTAATAGCCACTTGTAGCCAGTTTCATCCATAAACACTGAAATAGCCAGCCGGCAACAGCCAGGCAGCGCCTGTAAAGTGGAAGCCCACGGTTATATCCTGTAACTAGAAAGAAAACTACCCACGGGAAAGAGTTGAGCACCTTGGTTAAACATATTTAGGAGACACCAGCTGAACGAACCCAAGCACACAAATGTAAGGAGGACGAGAGAGGCGCATTCAACCGCTGGTCCTGCCTCGTTGTAACTTGGCAAAGGGTGAACGATAAGCCCCACATTGCGTGCCGAAGGCTTCGAAATGCGCGACGTACACGAGCGCAACGCACACATATTGGAGCATGACGCAGCGAAAAGCCTGATACGTCTTCGGAGTAGAGGCGCGCTCCGGTGATACGCAGTCACGTTCCCATTGGCCCGCCAGGGCCGTAGCTTCCGCTGTACTGGCATGTTACGCGATCACGGCTTCCTGGGATACCCAGTATTTCTTGCTTCAGACACTAGGCTAAGCGGCGCCACCAGAGTGAAAGCTCACGTTTGAACAATGCAGCCGCCACTCCCAGGGGTACCCAATATTTCTTGCTTCAGTCGCTAGATGGCGCCAAACCAAACAGCATTGCAGGTTGCCTATAGTACAAAATTGTGAATTATATTCACTAATGATTCGTCGTTTGGTCATAGAGTAATATAGTAAACGTAAAGAGAGGGCACTGAAGCCGATTCGCGGCCCAGATAGTGCGTTTAATGCCCTCCGCTACGTGGCGCATTGCTGTAATTTCGTTAAAATCAGTTTAAACTCTTTCTATGAGAAGTATAAAATTTTTGAAATAGTTATGCTTTAGACTTATTTAAAGTACTTAAAACGACTAAATAGTTTTAATCTTATACGTCACAAAAACCACGTGATGAATGGCGCCTGCCATGGCCTGTCGTGGGCGTGCTGGCATAGAGAAATATAGTACTACGTAAAGAGCGGACACTTCCATAGGCCCCAGCGGCCCAATTCAGCGTCAGCGAGCGCACCCAGCGGCCAGTATAGTCCCTAGTTGAGTGTTGAATGGATGGATACACGCAGTAACCGCTGGCCAGATGAATGAATGGATTCAAGGCGAATTCTGGCGGTATTTTTGTACTGGGCAGTAGCATGCGCCCTCTAGTTTAACAAGTCAGAGTTATTGTAACTAGCATGGTTTTTGTTTAAAATAGAATTGTTTTATAAGCATACCTTAATTGTACTGCAGAAGAAAAGTCACCCAGCGCTACATATAATTCAAACTGACCGCACACCGAAAAATATATTTTCACATTTGTGCTAACTCTCTTGAAGGGACGACACCACGGATTGACACACAAAAGTATTTATTTTTGCAACTATGACAAGCAAAACAAACATCAACTCTGAAGGCAAGGAGTGATGTATGTTATTCATATATTACAAAAATAACAATACACATGCAAAATGTATGAATAACGCGTCAACAGTTGTACAATGCAAAAAAAGTACTGTATTACAGCGATACTTACAGCGACAATTGCAATATGATGGAGGGCATTTAAAAATTTACCGTCCAAGTTCCATGAAAGGCGCTTGCACATATGACTGGCCCAGTGGCTTCTAAATTCAGTGACCGAATGCAAATGTCTTTCAACAAAGAAACTACAGTCACAATACTTCTTACATATACCGTATACCATGACCGCAACGGAAGAATGACTAGAAACCCGCACGAGACAACAAGCCGCAGAACCAACTCAACCCACACAACGAGGCAAGAGACCATAGAGATCATAGAGACACAGACCAAGCAGCCGAAGTATCCGCCCTCCGTTTGCCCTCCGTCGAGTCCACGACTCCGAAGCCAACCGTCGTGCCGCAGCCATAGCCACAGCCGTTGAAGTCGTTTTTGAAAGTTTTCAAAGTTCGTAATAATTTTAAAGTTTACTCTATACAATGAAGTTATTTATTTATATTATATATCTGACAAAAGTTCAAAGTAAGTGGCACTGTTGCGCCTACTAACGGCAAGTAGAGTCCCTAACTCCTGGGCCGCGAAACGGCTTGAGTGGCCACTCTTTACGTACTACTATATTTCTCTATGGTGCTGGGGTGCTTGCCTGCACGCCGTCGCCTCGGCATCCTTCTGCATGGCCTCTGCTCGTCCGTGCGTCGTTCGTCCGTGCCGTGGCGTCCGTTTGTGCTTTCTGCTGCTGCGTGTTCGGTCGGCTATGCATCTAACAAGGTGACGCATGACTTCCCGCGTGCTCGCATGCTCGGCGTGAGTTTGTGGAGCCGAGCGGCATGAGCTTCTCGCGCTGTTGTTTCCGTCGGGCTGTCGGGCTGCAATCGTGTGTGCACCTCGATTTTCGATGAGATTTCTTTGAAAAAGGACTTGACTTATGACCCTGCGATCGACATTGTCCATGGATTTACAGATGACGGTGTTGAACTAGTTGAACGCTGTTGCAGATAGAGCCTTGGTTGTTGTGCTCTTTGGAATTTTCAGGAGGTGGGCTCAGCCAGTTGCATACACTGTTGTGCACACTTCAACACCGTTTTCTGTTATCCGCAGTCTCCTCATTTCTCTCAATGCAAGAGCTTAAGACTGTTGGCTTCACAGTAAAGGCTTTGGTCTGTGATCAGGGGCTTCAAACGTAAGCTTGGCCAACCAACTTGGTGTGTCTGTCGGTAAGCAGTTTTTGAAGTTGACAACGAATATGTTTACTTTATCTTTGATGTTCCGCAATTCATCAAAACAACCAGGAACAATCTCCAAGCGCACAAATTTTGCATTGGAAATCAGGTCATTGACTGGTCCCATATTGTTAAACTTTGTCGTTATACCCATGAGATGAGGTTGCGATTGGATCCGAAATTTACTGAGAGACACATTTTTCAAAACCCTTTCAGTAACATGAAAGTAAAACCTGCCGCACAGGTAATGAGTGCCTCAGTCTGTCTTGCAATTTTATTCCTTGTTTGTGCCAAGGAGCGTCCGGAGGCAGCCATGGCTACAGCCTATTTCTGCGATAGAATGGACAGCTTTCTAAATAGCTCACAATTCAAGAAGAGAGGGCAGAAGTTGCGTCACGCCATTCTGAAAGGAGAATCTGAGGTACTCGATTTCCCTCACGTGCAACTCGGATGGATTTCAGCGTGGAAGTTCCAAAGTAGGATGCAGCCACAACCCATCATAGGGGGGCAAGTTACTATAAAGAGTGTCCTCATGCTCTGGGAGGAGCTTTCAGACAGCCATGACTTTAAGTTCTTACTTACATGACGCCTGCAGCAAGACCCACTTGAGAACATTTTTGTAGCTATATGACAAATGCTGGGCTGCAATACAAACTCAAAGAGTATCAGTTCACCTCAGGACTAAAACACACAGGGATAAAGAAACTGTTCAAACTGTCGAACAATAGAAACGTAGAGGATGACAAGGCTGACCTCCTCAAGGAGTTGCCAATATTTTTGCATCATAAAGTTCAATTGAACGCAATGTGGAATGTCTTCTAATTGATAACTTTCCGCCACTAGAGGATATTTCTGAGCTGACATCAGACATCAGGTTGAACATATTTGACGACTCGTCCACCTTGTTACGTTGAGGGCTATTTGATCAAGCATTTCCTTGAACTGACAACCCACAGCTGTGGCTGTTCTCAACCGCTGAGGAAAGTCTGACAGCTTAACCAGGCCTCACCAGTACTTTATTGTGGTTAAAGCATATCCGTGCCTAGAAAACTTCGGGAATCTCATATACCATCCCAGGCTGCCTTTAATTTCATTCAGCAACTAGAAAATCGCTTTCTTGCCGCAATAGAGTGTGGCGCACGTTTGAGGAGTGTGTGCTGTCTTGTAGCACACACTTTCAGGTCTGGAGTAGTTTTAGCATTGCTCAGAGTGCCACAAATGGTTTTCATAAATGTTTTGCAGAATACGCTTGTGTTGGCAAGTTCGATTTCTTAACCGGAACTTGGACAAAGTTTGGTTGCACTCTTCAGTTGCTGTAAAGCAACTATAGTTCGTTGCAACCTAAGAACGAAGGACGAGGGTAAGACGGGCCGGGGAGGAAGGAAGCAGACGGAACGCTGGAGAAGAGAGGGAAACCTCCTTCTCTCTTCAGCGTTCCGTCTGCTTCTCCTCCCTGACCTGTCTTACTGCCCTCGTCCTTAGGTTGCAACGGACTATAGACAAGTCTAACTGTTAATAGTGTATTAACGGAGGTGGTTGCCAAATCAGAGACAGAAAGTGCTTATTAATTGAGTGGTGCGGCTTGCACTCGAAACATTTGTTTCCCTTATTTTCAGCAAATGTGTATCACTGCCCTTTTGCAAAAGTATTTATCCAATTTCTACAGAATTTCTATATACAATAGTGTATAGATGCTATAGATAGAAAATGTATCCACTTGTATCCACTTTTTTAGCTGCTTTTTTTAAGCCATACTTTTCTTTCTGATCAAATGTATTTCGAGGAGTGTTTAGGGACGTTGAATCTTGTCAGATTCCACATAGAGTTCTCAGTGTTTGGTATTGGCTCGCACGCAGTGTGTTTCCAGGCTATGCCAATTCGTATGTTTATAATAGCCGGAAATTGGAATTCGTACCCTTCGCTGTGTGCTTTGCACTCTTATTATACTCTTATGACTGGTAATGATAGCTATGTCTTATTTATTTCTGGTCTTACTTTTCGTGCCTAAGTCGGCGTGAAAGCGAATGAATCATTCAGCATGTTCTCTGTGGAAAATTTTTGTTAACTTGGTTCCGCTAAAAATCTATTACGAAGTGAACGATATGCCAACTTTTTCATATTCAATTATTTTTTGTAAGTATCAGTATCTGTTTCTTATGCAACATACAGAGCGTCTGAAGCAAATGTATATACTAATATGGTCCAATAAAATATTTTCGAACCACTTACTGTTGTTGACCCCAAAATGCTGGCCCCCAGTCAGGATTCAATGTGGAGATTGTCTAACTTCAATGTTTCACAGTAGAAAAAGAACAAAACAAGATATACGCATCCGTTTTGGGAAGTAGAAATTTTTGTTTTACATATTTTGCACGGATTCTATCGTAAAAATAAAATAAAACTGCGTCAACATATAAAAAAAACAGCGGCTCCGGGAGCCAAAGAGCTCCGAGAGCCTAACGAGGACGACGGAAGAAAGAAAGATGCGGAGAAAAAGAAGGAGAAGGGTACCGGTGAACCGGAGCAGAAACGCCCAAACCGAAACCGAAACTAACTTGACCGGTACAGGAACTAGATTATGTTTAATGCCGCCCCGCCAGGAGCGCTAGCTGTCACTCGTCTATCTGGGCCGCTGGGGCCTATGGCCGTGTCCGCTCTTTCCCTTGTGTATATTACTCTATGGTTTGGTTTCCGAAGGGAACGGACGTATCGATACGAGCTCCGTCGGAGCGGTAACAACGGCTACTGATAGCCTCGGATCTGCTGTCTCATCGAACGAAGGCTACAGAATAATCGTTCTGCCTTGCCTGCCCACGGGCGTTCCCGCCCTCAATTCAGTCTTTTTACTCGCGGACATAATAGCTCGGCCTTACCACATCCAGGATTTTAGGAAAGGACTTGAGAAAGCCGGGGTACTTGGCGAAATTGCCGCATGTGGTTCATGCCAAATGAGACCACGTGTAGATGGTGACCTTGAAGACACCGTTGGCCAAGTAAAAGTGGGTGAGCGCCGCACCCTTCAAAGTCAGGGAAAACGCTGCGTCATCATCGACCCGGAGAAATCCGAGGTGAGACTGAAGCTGCACTGGCTGCCCTTCCACCTGCCTGACGACGTTGTGAAAAAGAACCTGAAACCGTACGGCATGGTGGAGGACGTTGGCAGAGAAGCCTGGCGCGTCGAGGGTTTCAAGGGCGTGCAGTCGACAACAAGAGTCGTGAGGCTGACCCTAAAGGAAGGCGTTACGCTCGAGAAGCTCCGGCTCCCAGGATGCATGGCCCTGGTGCTGGCCCCGGGTAGAGCCCCGCTGTACCTTAGGGGCCGTCGAACCGGCCACATCCGCAGAGAGTGCCGTGTGCCACTCTGCAACAGATGCCGGCGCTTCGGCCACCTACGCGACGACTGCAGGAAGACCTATGCAGATGTGACCAACGGCAGCACCGCGGACGACACCTCAGAGCTCATCATGGACCAGGATGAAGCTGAGGAGGCGGCAGGAGGAAGAACGAAGGCCAGCCAGCCTCAGGGGCGGGCTGAGACCCCCGCAGACGCACCACCAACCGAGGTCTCGGCCACCGTGGAGCTTCCAGCAGGCGGCATGGACGTCCCCAGACCGTGTGGACAACGACGTCGATCACGGTCCGGCCCTTCAGGGAGACGACTGTGAGCACGACTACGCCCGCCGCAAGCCGACCTTGGGTTCCAGTGAAGGGCAAGACGACCAGGAGGACGGCGAGATAGACGCGGTGAGCGGGTCTGCCAAGCGTCCCTGGAACCAACACCAACCCAGGACCCGGGTCAACCCGGAAACCTGCAGGAGACGGCGCTCCACAGTGGGCTGACGGCGACCACCGGAAGAGCCACGCGTCGAAGGTCTCGCATTGAAGAAACTGTAATCACTGAACCTGAGTCATACTGTTTAGATGGATTTCAAGCAAGAGCGTTGTATTTTCGTCATCATACAACGATTTGACTTAAGCAGCCTTCTGTCTGTAGTGCTACCGCAATGACTCTTAGAATCGCCACTTTGAACGTCCAAAGGTTGTCCTCGTCGAAAAAGCAATAACAGCTGCAACGACTAGTAGAAGATGAGCAACCGGCCTTTTTTGCGCTACAAGAAACCAAAATGCAGACAGATGATAACATCGAGAGAGCGCTGAATCCTTATCTTAGGAGATACGAAATAGCTGTGAGTCATGCTGTGGGGTGGTCAGGGGGGTGTTCTTTTCTTTTTTAAAGAGGGCCGTGAATTATGAAAGTTTGAAAGTATTTAAAGACGCATGTGGTCGTTTTATTACAGCGTAGCTGTATACCTATATCAGCCAAGAAAAGTTTCGTGCCGTTGGCGCGATGTAGCAAAAACTTCCGGCGAACAATTGAATGCAAAATAGCCTATCTCCTTTAAAATCAGGCATACAGCATACAGCTCCGTATTCGTTCCAATAAAGAAAAAAATTAATCCACAAAGAAAACCACAAAACATGCATCAAAACCACATGATGGATGATAAGGCGCGTCTGAGCAATAGGAACACCCTCCCACGTGTTCCGGTAAAGATTAGGTTTGCAGCTGCTTCGAAAGGGGTTGACGTCATTCGAAGCCCTCGTGTGAAGTGCAAACCGCATAATGGGTGATAACGGCGCCTGCGAACAATGCGAAGCACGTTCCTTCTCCCCACGTGTGTTTTCGTGTCGGCGTTCTCACGGAAAAAAAGGCTTCAGAAGATTGAAGCGGAAAGTGCAAACACCACGCATACAACATACAGCACGACATTCGTTTCAATAAAGAATAAGTAAAAAACAAGCATCCTAACCATATAATGAATGATAATGAGCTCCTGAAAACAATGCGAAGCACTTAGCGCTACCGCATACGTTCCCGGTGAAGATTAGTTGCCCAAGCTGCCGCAACGACGGCAGCTTGCGACGTGAGGAGGACGTCACTAGCCTTTCATATAGTAAAAGAAGAACCGCCTATATCCCGTTTCACTCTTACGTCCGGACGCAGTGGAGGCTACAAGCTATCTTAGCCAATCCCGTTCTGTGGACGTGGCCCGTGATACGCTATCCGCTCGTCGCTGCGCCCCTCTCTAAGGTCATGTGACACTCACGCGGCCTCCGATTGGCTCCGATGGCTCGTAACATCCGCTGCGCTTAAACGTAAGATGAAACGGAGTATAGCAATTGGATTCATTAGGGAGTTTTAGCGAGTCGTTTTCGAGCAAACGGTTCCGAAATTACGAACGGTGCAGCTGGTCCGTTCCGTGAACCCGTACGTGAAATTTAACATATTTTAGGGAATCGTGAAACTGGCGCGACCGTGTAAACGATGATGATTACTTGTTTGACCGGTGGCGCCATCTTCTAGTAAACGTGTGAAACATTCTGCACCGTGTAAGTCCGTGGCAGCTCGTGCTTCCGGCGTACGACTGATGTAAACAAGACGGCCGATGTAACATTTGCCGGTCGGAATTTCAAGAACTGCGGAGCTAGATGGAGTAAAAAGTATCTGAATGACCGTAGAGGTATGTGGTGTGTCTCCGTCATCTTTAACTTGAACGATCGTTCACGTTGTGTGCCGTTGAACCAAATCATTTCGTCTGCTCGCGGTCGCCACGGCCGCTAGTCTGCCCGCAGATCGCAAAAATTTACTAGCATGCACAGTTACAGCATTCACGACCGCTTATTATTGTGAGCAGTCCTCGAAATGATTTGGTTCAGACTCGCGAATGAAGCAGTAACAGGATGGCAAATCGCCTCCCGCTGTCCTAAGCCTAACGCTCAGCTGGGTCGGCGAAGTCAGTCGCCGAACCGATCGCCCTCTTTTTGTTACCCGAGTCCTGAACGGTGGTGGCTGCGTTGTAGTGACGACTCCAGCGGCCGGAATGGGAGAAACGAACGAGAAGAGCCTCCCGACGTCCCGAACGACTCGCGCGCGCATGCGCAGTGGCGTCGCCGATGCGTTCGAGGGCGAACCGTTCGTGTGGAAACGACCTGCTAAAACTCCCTATTGTTGCTGCAGCTACCGACGATGAAGTCAGACTGTATACCACGCCCTATGAGTTGGGACTCCCGGATGGCTAAGCAGCGTAGAATACTAGGAGCGGCAAAGGGAAAAGAAACGGCAATACGACCAGCGGCGGCGTGCTGCGACCGGCGGCGGCACTTTCGTATTATAGTGCAGCAGGTAATCGTGGCAGGTGATACCACAGCTTCGCTGACCAACCGCCTTCAAAACGTAAATTGGAGCCCCAACTTTTTTGTGTGTGATATTTTGCTGTCACGAGTGCAGTGGCGAGTCATTTCCGTCTATGCACCCAACGACGCGAGAGATAGGAAATCTTCTTTTTTTTCAGTTTTTGTGAAATTACGTGAAACGTGACAATTGGTTCTTGTTTTGATGGGGGACTTTAATTGTGTTTGTGAAGAGAAGGATAGGTCTGCGCTGACACCATACAGTGACAGCAGTGCAAGCATTTTAAAAAAAATTGTTGACGAGTGTGCGCTCGAGGATGTGGGAGCCGCATACGCTGTTTTACTCATTTTCAAAATGCATCGCACGCCCGACTAGACCGCATCTACATTTCAGTAGACTCACTTAGACTAGCGTACCGTGTGCAGCCCATTTTCTTTACCGAATCATTGCCTTGTAAGTGCTCAAATAGAAAGGAAAGAAAGTAAAAATCAATTTAACTGGAAGCTTTGGAAATTAAACCGGTCACTTTTTAATGACGAACCTTTCGTCGCCACAGTTAGTGAACTCTTGCGGGCTATCACCAAAAAAAGACTTATAAGCGCAGCTTGGGAAGAGTTTAAGCGAGACGTAAAGTTAGCTGCGATTGAAAGGGCGAGCAATATCATATTTCAGAGTCGAGCCCGTGAAAGACAGTTGAGACGAGATTAGGAGGCGCTCTGTCAAGCGGAGTGTGAACGACCCGGCTCAAGTAGCGAGGACATCCTAAATGTTAAATTAGAGCTGGGAAAAATTTACTTCGAAAGATATAGAGGGGCAGTCGTCCGCGCACGCGCGGAGAAGTGTTTGCTTGGTGAGATGCGTTCGAAACGAGCTCTGGCTGAGGAAAAGAAGTAAGCCTTGACTACAGAGATTAAGGAAAGAGAGTATAAAGGAAAAGTCGGTACGGACAAAGATATAATCGAAGGAGCTTTTGTTGAGCACTTGGAACAACTTTTCGGTGAAAAACCGACGCCAGTAGGATTTTCTAAATTTAATTATTTCTTGTCAGTTTTGCCGAAGCTTGACGAGAAAGAAAAATATTTGGCTCGAGGGGGAGATCACCCTAAGGTAAATTCGGCGAGCCATAGATTCGTTAGACAGGCAGAAAACTCCCGAACCTGATGGGCTTTGTGCCGAATTTCGTAAGACCTTTAACAAAGCCATTAGCCCTCTACTGATAAGCGTATTTAATGAATCATATGAAAACCATTGTTTGCCACATTCATTTGCGGAATCCCGTACTGTCTTGATTCCGAAGTGGGAAGTAAAGAGCCTTAGCGTCACCGGGCACACACCCATTACGTTATCAAATATAGATTATAAGGGGATCATCAGACATGTGTGATAAAAGGAAGGAGTATTCAAACTAATATTCATGTAGTGAGAAGTATTTTTAAAGCTGTGGGTAGGGGTAGAGTAGCAATGGTTCAATTAGATTTGGAGAAAGCTTTTGACAGAGACAGGCACGATGTCGTAAAGAGTATTTTAGCGTTTATTAATGTAGGTAAACTGATTCAAAATGCAGTTTAAATGAAGTATAAGGGCTGTACCACCAGACTTTTATAAACAATAATGTCTCTAAGAAAATCCCGGTACTTTCATCCGTCAGACAGGGCTGTTTCCTTTCGACTTTATTGTTTGCCTTGTACCTTGAACCTTTCTGTCTGAGTGTAATCGCTAACAGGGATATCCGAGGGTTTCTTTTAAATAGCGTCGAGGTTAAGGTGTCTGCGTACGTTGATGATGTTTCCGTTATTTTGTAGTGACGAAGAGAGCGTCACGGAAATTATGCTCACCAAAGAATATTGTAACACTACGGGAAGGGATTTAAAGCCTCGATGTTTTGCAGGCATTGATTGGGAAGAAGCACCATGTAAGTACCTTGTGATGGCCTTAGAGTACTACAAGGGAAATACGGGGTACTGGACGGCAGTGGCAAAAGACTTAAAGGTGAAAGCGGACACTTGGGTTAGTCGAAAGCAGTTGAGGTCCAAACGGTCAGCGAGGTCCAGACGGTGTACTGTAGGACCTCAGAGTCTCCGCCAGAGTGGGCGCACTTGTTTAGTGAGATTAAAGATATGAATGAACTTTAGTTCGCCCTACAGTGGTTGGGCAAAAAGTGTATTATATGACATAGCACCTTTTGCTGCAATTTGAGTTAAAAAAAGGTTTCAACGGTATTTGTCGCAACCTTCGGTTATCCGGGGCGACGCCTTATCTGATTAGACCATCCCGGCCACTGGTTTTGACGGGCTCAATTTTTGACCAGCTCCCTGTTTTACTGTTAGTTTCGAATTCGCTTAACTGGGTGGACAACAGCCGTTGCTGATTTAAGGCCCAAGCTAGTTCTAAGTTGTGGCAGTGACGTGGCACGTCATTTCAGCTAGCAAATGTCGGAAAGGGTTTGTCTCCAAGGTGTTTAAGGAATTACTCTTCCCCATGGGGACAGGTTGCTCCGTATATGTATTGGGAGTGAGAGAAGATTGACAAGTGCAGCCGTAGTAATATTGTAAACGAAGAGGGGAGATAGAGTTATTATATTTTTTACATCAGAATTTTGACGTAATGAATTGGCCCTCCTTTTTCAGCTTCGCCTTCTTCTTCCTATATAAATATATCGGGTGAATTTTTTTTAAATCGAACAGATTTATTACAAAAAAAATTTAAAAAAATGCATTTATGCGGTTTGTGTACAGGTCAGTTATACGGCCAGGGGACAATGTCTGGGTGGATAATCTTTGCGATAAATCGGACAATTAAATAAAATTCGCTAATTAACTTTTTAATTATTGAAATCGAACATATGGTTTATATTAGAAGCTTATAGAGCGTCATCGAAAACCACTAAATCAACTCTTTTTAGAAGATGAACCTCGTGGGAAACTCGGGGGCGCGGCAAACTTACCACTGGTAAAGAAGTCGCAAAGCCAGCAGTGGCGGAACACCAATGCTGGCTTTGCCTCTCTCTCTCTCTTTCTCTCTTATATATATATATATATATATATATATATATATATATATATATATATATATATATATATATATATATATATATATATATGATGGCACGCGAAGCATCTTATAGATTTCTGAAAACGCAAAAATTCGACGGGTTTTTAAGTTTCGGTTTGCTATCGGAGCGCATCTCGGCCCCGGCGGCGCCCCGTGGAGAAATAGTGCAACCAACCTCTGCTGCGCTGTCCTCGCGCGACGCAGCAGAGATTTGTTAGTTTAGTGTTTTTCGATGATGCTGAGCAATTTTCTAATTGAAACCATGCCCTTAGACACAGTATTAAAAAAGTTATTAACGCAAAAATAATTACTAACCTAATTATCTTGGACTTTAATAATTTTCCTAAATAGGCCCCGGCCCAGGACCAAAATGACACAGGCATTTTTCGTAGAAACACCCTGTGTATATATATACAACGCGGGCACTTCAGGCCCTCGTACATGGTCTCCCAGGAGGAAATAAACGAACATATGTAGATGAATGAACCATACTTAATCCACTGAATCAAAGAATCAAAGTTTTTACGAACCCGCCGAAAGCCAAAATAACCCAAATAACCAAACGGCGGAGCCAATATCCTGGCTCCACCGATTATTTTGCCTTTCGGCGGGCTCATAAAAACACTTTGATTCTTTGATTCATTGGATTAAGTACGGTTCATTCATCTGCAAATGTTCGTTTATTTCCTGCTCGGAGACCGCGTACGATGGTGTGAAGTGCCCGTGTTGTATATTCAATAATGCGGCTCTTGGTTCTCGCAGATGATGATGCGTCTCTAAAACCTCATAAAGAAAGAAGAATACTACATGTACACGTGAGGAGACAAACACTCTAAGGATTTCATGTGCACAAACGAGCACGTACCACGTGACAGCAAGCGTCGTACCGCGTTCCACGCGGCGGCGTGTGTTTCCAGAACACCTCCGATTGCATACATTTCGTTTCTTGTGCATTAATAAGACAGATAGGAAACGCCAGAAAGCCAAGGTGGAGTGGTGTAGTGGTTAGCAACCCGACTGGACATTCGGAGGCCCAGAGTTCAAATCCATAATATAGCTTGGGGTAGTGTAAGAACTACACGTCGGGGTAGTGAACGACTTGAGCTGGAAGATTCTCATGACCTCTGTCTTCTAAACGACGGTTCACCTACATAAATCCGAGGTAGTCGCCGTAGCAATTGCTTAGATATTGCTTTCGTGTCGCGTGAACTCGTAACTCGAAACTCATGATTTGTGGACGTAGAAAGTCATGGTAGTGACCATATACCTACCTACATCACAGTACGCGGTTTCCAAGCTAATAGAGCCAGACATGATCAAACCTCACATATAGACTCGACATGCTTTCGGGATAGTGCAGAACAGCGCATACATACTACACTGACCTACGATGAGTTTGTTTCAGCTATGCATCAATCAGCAACAGAAGCAACTAGAACTATCAATCTCTCAGTCTTAAGAACTGTTGTAGATGCAGAGTATGAAAAACTTCGATCTATTCGTCGAAGTGCTGAACGACGTGCACGTCGAACTCAACTTAAAGCTGACATTAGGGAAGACAGGCGCAGACAGAAACATATTCGACGCCACCTGGGTAAACTCGGCCGGAAGAAATGTAGGGGCACCTGTGCGTAATTTAATCCCCGTACTCCCTCTAAAAATATGGCATATTGCACGCGGATTAAGATTTTCACCATAACAAAGAACGCCTTTTCTTGCGATATCTCTCTTTCTAAGACACTCGCAATTACATATTGCTGAGGAATTTTGCGCATCGCTTGTCCTATCAGCATTGAGTGACAATGACCATTCATATATAGGGCGTCAGGCCTCAGTTACTTCATTTTCACGTTACATGGATGACGTATTTAATGCCCAGGAATTGAATCAAGTTCTTGCTTCCCCTAGTCATTCTTTCTCACCAGCTTCAGATAACATAACCTATGGCACACTAGCTGATCTGGGGCTTGACGCTTGCCAGCATTTGTTAGACATATTCAACGCTTCGTGAACAAGCGGCGATATACCACCTTACTGGAAAACGGCCTGCGTTGTGCCCATCCCTTAACCGGGTAAGTCCTCCTGAATTAAAGTCTTACCGACCAATCGCTTTAACAAGCTGTGTCAGCAAGTGTATGGAGCGATTAATTCTATCACGGATTGAATGGCTTCTTGAATCGCAATCATTATATCCAGCTACCATGACAAGATTTAGACAGGATGGTAGCTCCATTGATAATGTCATAGACCTTGCAACCCATGTTGACGACCAGAAGCTACGCGGAAAAATTACAGTAGCTGTATTTCTTGATGTCCGCGGAGCTTTTGATAATATCAAATATTCGGCAGTCTTACGGGGCCTCAGATCTATTGGATTGGCGGTCGTCTTTATGTAAGAATTGCTGATTACCTTCACAATGAAACAATCTACATGCGCACAAAGGAAGGGACAATTCTCGTCACACAGTGAAAAAAGGTGTGCCTCAGGGGTGTTCTAAGCCCGGTCCTTTTTAACATTTCTATTAGTGGGATCACCGAAATAGTCACAAGCTCTGTACACCTTAGAGTCTATGCAGATGACATTTGTCTCTGGACGTCTGCAGGCTCACCTAAGCTCATACATGACTTAAGATGCGCTGTCCAAAATTCCTCACTTCCTTAACATAACACCAGCCAAATTAACTGCCGTGGCCTTTAAACAGATGAATATGACTCGACACCCTCTTCAAAAATCTCATTTGTATAAAAACATTTTGTGTCCAGTAAACACATATGAATCATAGAAGGTATATAAGAACATATAAGAACCATATAAGAACTATATAATATATATAAGGACATATAAGAACCATATAAGAAACATGTGAGAAGTTTCTTATATGTTCTTATCTATCTTATATAGGTCTTATAAAGTTCTTATATGGTTCTTATATAGTTATTACATGGTTCTTATGTTCTTATATATCTTATATGATTCATATGTGTTTATTGGACACAAGAAATTTCTCATTCAAATGGCTTTTTCACTAGGGTATCTACTTTCCATTAATGGAACTCCAATTCCATATGCGCCTAATTACATATTTCTTGGAGTTTCCATTAAAAAAGGTTTAACTTGGAACTCCCAACTGAAACACCTAAAGACTAAGTTGTCCGCCTTCACAAATATAGGGCGATTTATAACTTTTACAACTTGAAGGACGTCTACCTCTGCCCTTCATTTATACAACAGCCAATTTGTTGGCATACTTCGCTAAAGCTTGCCTGTTATGCACGATTTAAGTCCGACAAACATGAAAGCACTTCAATCGCTCCAGGCCCAGGCTCTCAGAGAATGCCTTGTGGTTTTGCGAACAATCGCGACCATAGACACGATTGCAGAATCTCATTGTCTACCTTTCGAACCTCTTCGTACCCAAGAAACTTCACGACTACATATGCGACGTCTGACACGGCATCACTCTCGTCATCTAGCTGACATTCCGGATAGTTATTCTTACATCCGCATCTCTCAAACTATAATTAACAACAAGGAGGTCCTTTCAACAGTATGTCAAGAGCCTGTGGTACTCGATACACCACCCTGGTCACTGCCTCCACTTATAATTTACAAACTATTCCAGGAATAACAAAATAAATCGACGCTTTCTTCAGCTGTCCTTCGGCAACTTTTCTTGTCTTTATTCTATGCACGGCACTAGTCTTATTGTCACATATGTACCGATGGATCAACTACGCATAACGGGTCATCGATTGGCTTGGCTGCCCCAGTGCTTCATCTCAAAACTGGTTACAAGCTGTCCCAGAAAACCTCATCTACGGCTGCTGAACTGGTGGCCATTCGCGAGGGGCTCCAACACATTAAAGAAGCATCACCCCACGCTTGGACGAAGTCTGCCCTCCAGTCGCTTTAGTGCCTACATAAAAATAGACCAAACACACAAGTAATTTTAGACATACTCAAAGTTTCCTCAGATATCGTTTCGCTTGGCCACTCCGTATCATTCCAGTTGATACCCAGTCACTGTGGTGTCACGAGTAACTAAACGGCTGACTCTATAGCTGCAAAAGCTCACGAATCTCCCCAAAAAGTCTTAGCGCCATTTACAAAATCGGACATCTGTTCAAGTAAAGCAATTTTGGTGTAATCGACCGCAACAAGCCTCTGGAAAAAAGATATCAACCAAAGCTCAAGTCTAATATATATCGATCTGCACTTACTATTTCGAGTACCTCAAGGCCTGAAGAGACGACGGGAAGGGGTTCTTCATACTATCCGTCTAAAGGTCGCATACACTAACTATTACCTTCACCTTATTCGCGAATAAGAGTCCCCCACCTGTGGAACTATCAAAGACATTCAACACATTTTACTTCAATGTACAAGCTATGATGGTCAGCGAACACGTTTTTTGAAGATATTAGGAAGTCTCCGGGATCACCCTTGACAATTCAGTTCTTCCTGGGGCCATGGAAAAACGATGTTTGTGCTTTACCACAAAGGCCCTCCTCCGTTTCCTTTCAGCAACAGGCCTGTATAAGAGACTCGAATGCTATGTACTGAACTTTTTAGAGCACAGCTCTAAAAAGCGCGCTCTAAAACAGAGCATCTCTTCGAACGGAAACGGGCGCAGCTCTTAGGCGCCCGTTTCCGGCTTGAGCGTCGCCGTCGCGTCGGCGTCGCCGTCGGCGTAACTGCGCGGTGCATGATGGGTAAATTTCCCCGCTAAATCTAGCGGAAAAATTTTCCCGCTAAATCTAACAGAAAAATGTTCGCGCTAAATTTAGCCGAAAATTTTCCCCGCTAAATCTAGCGGGAGCTTTTCCCCGCTTAATCTAGCGGAAATCTTTCCCCGCTAAATCTAGCGGAAAACAATTTCCCGCTAAATCTAGCGGAAAGTTTTTCCCGCTATGTATAGCGGAAAATTTTCCCCGCTAAATTTAGCGGAAGATTTTCCCGCTAAATCTAGCGGAAAATTTTCCCCGCTAATCTTAGCGGAACATTTTCCCCGCGGAATCTAGCGGAAAAGTTTCCCCGCTAAATTTAGCGGGAAAATTTTCTCCGCCCCCACCCCTCGAGGTCACGTGACCCCCCCCAGGTCACGTGACGTCGTACCCCTCGAGGTCACGTGTTCCCCCCCGGTGCCTTCCCCTCCTCCTCAAGAGCTGCGCTCTAATTCGGCGTTACAGGGAGTTGTAAACGGCTTTCATTTTTGTTCGTATGGTTATGTGCGTGTAACGTGTAAATGTGTTTCTTTTGTTCTTTTTTTTCTTTTCCTCTTTTTTTAACTTTGTGATATCCCGCCCACCAAAGTAGCCAGTCAGGAGATTCTACTCCCGGCTAACATCTCTGATTTCCTTTTATTGAGTCAATAAAAAAAATAACGAACTGAGGAACGACCTGTCAGGATCCGAATGCTTCCTGCCTTATTCTCGATCGGCACGTAAGACCTCCTTTAAATGCATATTTTGGTTTCGATGTGATTACTCGCAAGGGCTTGTTCTCTTCCAGGCCAGTCCCTCCCTCTCTTTCTCTCCCTCTCTCTCCGATTGAATACATTTCGTTTCTTGTGCATTAATAAGACAGTTAGGAAGCGCCAGAAAGCCATGATGGAGTGGTGTAGCGTGGTTCGGGCACAGTATTCTAGTACACTGTAGTTCGGGTCCACCCGGTGGCGATTCTTGCACTCTTCTTGTCTTGATTTTCATTGGACTGAACTGCATCACATATTGATGCCACAAACTCATTTTTGTTTCGGGAGTATTGCGTGAATGCGGCTTACTCAAACGTTTCTGCAGATTATGTCGTCCACTTTCCACAACATTTTTTTGTTAATATACGCAAGGGCATTGTGGGATGTTAACCTGCATTAAAGTGGAGAGGAGTGCATTTGTTTCTTCTTTAAAAAATGAAAAAAAAAAGTGGAGTAGTGTAGCGGTCAGCACACCCTACCGGACATTGGGAGGTCCAGAGTTCAAATCCTGGCTCCGCCTTTTATTTTGGCTTTCGGCGGGTTCGTAAAACTTTGATTCTTTGATTCATTGGATTAAGTACGGTTCATTCATCTGCATATGTTCGTTTATATATATATATATATATATATATATATATATATATATATATAAAAATCCGGGTGTTTTTTTAACTTAACAGATTTGTTTAAAAAAGCCGTGAAAGTTACACTCATGCGGTTTGTACAGGTGAGCTATATGGCCTGGGGGACATAGTATAGGGAGCCAATTGTAACGATAAGTCGGCTAATTAATTAAGATTTTTAATTAACTTTTTCATTAATGAAAATAGACATATGTTTCCAATTAGAAACTTGCTGAGCCTCATGGAAAACCACTAAATCAACTCTTTTTATGAAGATTTACGGCGTTCTGAAAAAGCGCTCTGTTTGGACGCGTTTCTAGGTTTCGGTTCCTTATCGCAGCGTATTTTTGCGGCCGCGGTCCTGCTCCCTGGTGGTCGCGGCGCGAAGCCACCCTCTCGGCTCCCTCGTAAGATCGGGGAAGTCGTACCTGGCGTTGCGCTTCTCAGCCACTGGGGAGCAGGACCACGGGCTCAGAGATGCGCTACGATAAGAAACCGAAACCTGGAAACGCGTCCAAATGTAGCGTTTCTACAGAACCCCGTAAAATGCTTCCCCTGCGCTATATATTTCTAGAAAGATTTTATTTAGTGGTTTTCGATGACGCTGATCAAGTTTCGAATCAGAAGCATATGTCTATTTTCATTAATTAAAAATTTATTTAACGAATTTTAATTAATTAGCCGCGTGATCGTTGCGACTAGCCCCCTGTACTATTTCCCCCTGGCCGAATAACTCACCTGCACAAACCGCATAATTGTAACTTTCAAGGCCTCTTTTATACAAATCTGTACATATGAAAGAAAACGTACTTCGAAGCTTTTAGTGGAGTTTTATTGCATATTTGTTGACGTTTCGGCTTGAGTCAGCCTATCATCAGGAGTACCTGTTATTGTGCTTTTAATGAGGTATCCACGTCACGCGACACGTGGCAGGACTCGGGGTTCTCTAGCCCCGACGACGAAGAATGTTTTGTAACCAGTCCTGATGAAAGCCAGACTCAGGCCGAAACTCCGATTAATTTGTGATAAAACTCCACTAAAAGCTTCGAAGTATGTTTACAGTCCAAAACACTTTTCGTCGTCCTACGCAACAACCTTTTTCTTATAAATACAAGATTTTTTTTTTATGTTTGACAGATTTGTTTGAAAAAAAGCAGTGAAAGGTACACTTATGCGGTTTGTGCAGGTGGTTTAAACGGCCAGGGGGACATAGTATGAGGGCTAATCGTAACGATCAGTCAAGTAATTAATTAAAATTCGTTAATTGAGTTTTTAATGAATGAAAGAAGACATATGGTTCCAATTAGAAACTTTCTGAGCGTCATTGAAAACCACTAAATCAGTAATTTTCAACAAGTCTTTGAGCGCGTGAGAAGCGTAGTAGTAGACTAAGGTTACCACTCGTGGAGCCGGTACAAGGCTACCGGTTGCGAAAAGCGGATGATTAGATTATCATCGCGTTCCGCCACCGCTAGTTATGCGCCTGCTGCACGAGTGGTAACTTTCGTGTGCCCTCGAGCTTCCCACGAGCTTCAAGTCGTTCTAAAAAAGAGTTGATCTAGTGGTTTTCGATAACGCTCATTAAGTTTAACTGATTTCAAAAGTTAATTAACGAATTTTACTTAATTAGCCGATTTTTAGCAAAGATTAGCCACCCACATAATGTCCCCCTGCCCATATAACTCACCTCCACAAGCCGCATATTTGTAAAAATGAAAGACGTTTACAACTGCCTGTAGCGCCGATTTGGAGCGCAGCTCTTGAGGAGGAGGAGGAGAGAAAGGGAACTGAGGGGAGGGTTGCCCCTTCTCCTCATCCTTACCCTCTCCTCCTCCCCTCCTCCTTCTTTCACGCGCGAATCGCGCGTCGTAAAGCGACGTTTCGGCACGGTGCATTATGGGACGTTTCTCATAATGCACCGCGCGGTTACGCCGACGCCGACCCCGACGGCGACGCCGCTCAAGCCGGAAACGGGCGCCAAAGAGCTGCGCTCTAAGAAGTGAAAAACTCCCGGGGAGAAACAGCAAACACCGGAAGTTGAATCAACAGTTTCGCCGAAAAACTCGGCTTCGTCAGGAGGTGACTTAGTTGTAATATAATATACGTTTTAATATACGTGAACGACTTACCCGATTCCATCTCGTCCAAAATACGCCTCTTTGCGGATGACTGTGTTATTTACAGGCAAATCACTAATCCCGATGATCACATAAGGCTCCAACAAGACCTAAACTCCATCAGTGCTTGGTGCGACAATTGGCTTATGTCTCTTAATGGTTCAAAATGTAAGGTAGTATCTTTCAGTCGCAAACAATCGCTATCGCTTCATTCATATCTTTTGTACAACTCACCCCTCTCAGTCTCAACCTCTTACAAATACCTTGGTGTTCATCTCTCTGACAACCTATCCTGGTCTAACCACATCGACGCCATTACAAGTTCTGCATCCAAAACACTGGGATACTTGCGACGCAACCTTTTCTCTGCACCCCCCATCTACGCAAGTTGGCATACGAGACCTACGTTCGCCCTATACTTGAATTTGCTTCCGCTGTATGGAACCCCCACCAGAAATACCTTATCAATCAGATCGAAAGCATCCAAAATCGTGCAGCTCGTTTTATAACATCTACCTACTCTCGCCAAGCAAGTGTCTCCTTTCTTAAAAACTCTATCCTCTTACAACCACTTGAAATACGTCGCACCGCTGCCCTTTTATGCATCATTCATAAATCACGCTATTCTAACCCTAACGTTATCGCCCCCTGCTTGAGCCTCCTAACCGAACATCTCGTCGTTTAACTAACAGCCGAAGTTATAAGCGCATTTTTGGTCATACATCTGCCTTTAATAACTCCTCACTACCACGCGCAATCATGCACTGGAATTCTCTTCCCGATCACATAACCGCACTTTCCGACCCTACAGCATTCCGAGTAGCTGTCTTAGATTTTTTAACTACTATTTAGTTTTCGATTACAGTGATGTTCTTGCCCACATAATGAAGTGTTATATGTGCTTGGACCCTACAATTTGTATGATGCATAATTTTGTTAAAGTGTTTTTTCCAGTTGTGATATTGCTATCCTGTTGGTACTGTTCTTTTTTTCTCTTTTAAGTGTTGACTATACTGTAACCTGACCAAATCCCCCTTGTGTAATGTCCAGTAATGGACCTTCAAGGTATCATGAATAAATAAATAAATTCATCTCCTAAAGTGGCTGAGTCTCTCGGAGAAATTGTTTATTATACTTCCGCTGTTCGGTGTTTCTCAACGGGAGTTTTTCATTTCATTATATATACGCCTTCGGCCCCTTGGCTCCTAAGCCACCTTACCCACTATACCCATCACATATATACAGGGTGTTTCACAAAAGGTGGACAAATTCGATATTGCGAAAACTACACGTCGCAACAAAAAAAACCTTGCGTCGTTTTGGTCCTGGGCCCGGGGCCTATTTAGAAAAATTATTAAAGTCCGGAATAATTAGATTGTTAATTGTTTTTGCGTAATTAACTTTTTAATATTGTGTTTAAGGGCATGGTTTCAATTAGAAAATTGCTCGGCATCATCGAAAAACACTAAATCAACAAATTCCAGAACGATAGAAGGCACGCGAAGCATTTTACGGCTTTCTGAAAAACCACACAAATTCGAAGGGTTTTTAAGTTTCGGTTTCCTATCGGAGCGCATCTCGACCCCGACGGCACCGCGCCCCGTGGAGAAATAGTGCGACCAACCTCTGCTGCCGTCACGCGCGATGACAGCGCAGCAGAGGTTGGTTGCACTAACTTTCCACGGGGCGCGGTGCTACCGGGGCCGAGATGCGCTCCTATAGCAAACCGAAACTTAAAAACCCGTCGAATTTGATGCGGTTTTCAGAAAGCCGTAAAATGCTTCGCGTGCCTTCTATCGTTCTGGAATTTGTTGATTTAGTGTTTTTCGATGATGCCGAGCAATTTTCTAATTGAAACCATGCCCTAAACACAATATTAAAAAAGTTAATTACGCAAAAATAATTAACAACCTAATTATTCCGGACTTTAATAATTTTCCTAAATAAGCCCCGGGCCCAGGACTGAAATGACGCAAGCTTTTTTTTTTTGTTGCGGCGCGTAGTTTTCGCAATATCGAACTCGTCCACATTTCGTGAAACACCCTGTATATATATTACAGTTTGTTTAAACTTTTTTGGTATATCACGGGTTTTCTTACATTATCTTTTGTCGTACATTTGAGTTTTATAATTTCGCTTCTTGGCATATTTGCTGACACACTAAAGTGAGTCTTTTTTTTCTTTCTTTCTTCCATAAGCTGGTGTTTTGAATAGCTGCTAAAGAGTTCATTCAAAGCCTTGCGCCCGCGCTCTTATTTGTGTAAATCTCTTGGCGCATAAGCGGGTATTGGTTTTTCACTTTTAATCTACATTAATGTACATCACAGTCACGGAATCGTATGTAACTTACTCTATTTATTTATTTTATTTATTTGGCAGTACCGTTACGCTATACAAATATATACATATATATTTGTACAGCGTAATGGTATTGCCAAATAAATAAAATAAATAAATGGAGCAAGTTTAGATACGATTCCGTGACTATGATGTCGCAAGATGAAAATTGTGATCAATCCTAAACACGCTTCCTTATCGAATTTGCTTAGTGGAAATTATATTAAAAGTCATATCAAACGCGACCTTTAAACAGCCCCTAACCATCTCCGCAAACTTGCTTACGAAACATATGTCCGTCCGAAACTCCAATATGCTGCAGTGATTTGGAGCTTCAATCAGAAATACCTAACCATTCACATTGAAAAAGTCCAGAATCGAGCAGCGTGTTTTATAACATCCTCCTAGTCCTCTAACATTAGTGTCTCTCTCCTAAAACATCAATGTTCTCTACCATTTCTCGAAGTACGTCAAACCATTTTTAGTCTGTGCCTAATTCACAAGTTTTATTATAGCGATTGTTTTTCGACCGTTACTTTCCTTACACCCCTAATAGGTCATCTCATCGTACCACTAACAGTAAAAGTTTTCAACCCGTCACTGGGTCAACCAACGCGTCCATTAACTCAGACATCCCACGTGGCATCCGCGCATGGAACGACCTTCCGGAATCCATGGTCACCATTAGTGAGACCGCACAGTTTCGCGAACAACTTGAATCATATTTTCCTACCTCTGCGTTTCCGCTTATTTCTGTTAGTGTGTTATGACAACCTTCTATATCAGTCCCAAGTGTGTATTGTTTGTACTTATCTTGTGCCTATGGGATGATTTTATGAACAACTGTATGCGCGTTTGTTTCTATATTTTTTTTCTTTTGAATTTCTGTGTTTAAACCTCCCTAACGCAATGCTCTAAAAAAAAGCCTGTAAGGTACTGTGAATATATAAATAAATTCATAACCTTTACTGTACGGCCCTTCGCTGTTTATTTCCTACACTAGCTCTCTAGAGCAAAAACGAAACAAGTTTTTTATTAGTTAAAGTTTTGTATTTTTTATGAGAAAAGTATTTTCATTTTTGTTTGAGAAATATAAACAAAAAATTATAATTTTTAATTATTTAAAATTTTTATTTTCATTTTTTATTTATTTATTATTTGGATGTTACAGTTGAATTAGATGGGACGTGTTCAAAATGCAAACACTCTGTCGCTACACGTTTGTCGCGAGGTACATTACACTCTCTCTTGCAACAAAAAGGCAACACAAAATACAAAAATTTAGTTTTCCCGAACTCTCCCTCATAACCGTGTTTCGAGTAAAGGTACAATGTCAGCATCACAGTTATCAATGACCGAAAGAAATTTGTCCTCTTCATTCCAGTAAACTTCACCGACAGATTATGACGTGTACTTTAAGGTTCACTGCACCCCTATATTTTCATATGTTGGATGAACACCTGCACCGGATAGATACCTAGAAGAGTTGTTTTCATTCGAGATAACAAAGGTACAATCATTTGTCATGGGAGTTTTGTGAACAGCGTCCGACATGAACATCCAACTTTTTTTTTCCAAAAAGCTTGTCGTACCGCAAATAATTAAAAAAAAACATATAGCGTTTCTTTATTTTAAATTCAATTATAAATTTTTGTGGGTATGACAAACCGATACACTGAATAATCTTAGGCCAGAACGTACACCGCCACCACTTTCATTCTTAGCTTAAAAAACGAAAATTTAATGATAATAGACTGCACTTGATAGCATGAACGACATCTAAACAGTGCGCTCGCTTTATGCTCTCGGAAGGGAGCTGAAACTCAATACAGGTAGATGAGTTATTCTGTTTTCTTCTATTCGGCCTAGGACTTAGGCGAAAAATTAAAAATGCCACGAAAAATAAGATTGTCAGAGCAAACCCTCTTCGCAAATTCGGTGAGTCGTACCCAAACGGCAGTGTTTTCTTCGTGAACCACTTGAACCGTTTGCTGCATGACTAAGAGCTCTTGTGAAGGATCATCGAGGACGACGACTTGTCTTGATTAGAAAGTATACAGTCGAGTGTAAACGTCAGAAACTTGGCCTTCGACTGACATTTGGTTTCGTCTCGTCCACAGATATGACGAAACAAACCTGATGTGTTTTAACATGTTTGTGAGCAGCTAAGTAAACTTCGCACAAAAGACAATATTTCCTAGAGCGATGGCTCGGACTTAGTATTAAAATTGAACTGAGCATGTCAAAAACCGAAGCATTTCTGCCCCTCACTGGAATTCGCTACAACATTGATACATTACCCATTTTAAAGCATGAAGTGTTTTTAAAGCATAAACTGCTTTGTAACAGCACTGAAGATGCGGGGTTCTGCCGGGCACTGTTAGTGTATTAGTAGGGATATGAAGTGAAGGATAAGTGCCAAAGGAAATGAGGGGAACGACGTTTCGATCAAACGTACCGTATATCAAGAGGCATAGGTGCTACCTATGCCTTTTGTATATACGGTATTCTTATTCTGATCTGTCATCTCCCTTTTTAGTGTACCTGAAGAAGACCATAACAACACCCCCAATCCCAAAACTATGTCCTTCCGTGCATTTTCTTTTGCCGAATTCAGCGGGGAAATTTAATTGGTGTTTAGGTCACGCGGCGTCAACTGATGTCACGTCACCTCACGTCACGTGTTGTGTACACCAATTCACTTTCCCCGCCAAAGTCGGAGGGGAATTCGGGCGATTTACTTTCAAATTGTGAAGAAAAAAGGGGTCATGTCTCAAAAATGTCCGAAAGAAATATATATGCGGGGAAAATTCTTCCCTAGGACGAAACTGAAAACCGCTTTTGCGTCATATTTTTAGTTTTTTTGGGGTCTTGGATTTCTAAAAAACCAAATACGAATTTTAGAAATTCTGCGATTGTCGCTGGTTGCGTATTTGGCAGCTTCTCCATGCTCAGATACCTTTAGCACAACAACCTTTTTGCGCCGATCCTTAAACTACATTAAGAACGCAAGATATTCATAAAAGCGTTTTATTGTTTTTATTTATTTTTATAAAAAAATACATAACCTAGCCCTTTCCTTGATAGTTTACCTGGCTTGGATAACTTTTGTAATATTCAATCTTATAAAAAATTATATATCAATTGATGAGGCAAAGTTCGTAGCGCTCTTCGAAGCCCTCCAAACAACCATAAACTTTTCTAAGTTTCGGGTTCAGGTTTATGGTGATTTTAACTCACCTGGAATTAACTGGGCAACTGGTATTGCTTCCTGTGCAACAAGCGTGACTTCGAGGAAAACGTCGTGGCTATTATCATTTGCAAACTTTTTAAATTTTTCCCAGTATAATGAAATAGCGAATTCATGTGGTAATGTTCTTGAGTTGTGCTTATCTAACTCCCCGCTTGAGCGGACAATATCTAACTCCCCGTTTGAGCGGAACCCACTTGTGCCAGTTTATGCCTATATAACAAAATTTTCCTTATCTGGCCCGCCACGTGCGAAAGAAAGTTCAGTCGTTTTTTGTTATTCCCGGGGAGATTATCTTGGTTTATACTGATTCCTTGAACAGTACAACTGCTCGGAAGTCTTAACTGATGAAATACTCGACTCAGCTACTGAAAGATTAAGTTCCATTGTTAAAAACGCACTTAATGTCTCTGTTTCGAAAAGGCTCACGTGCCCCTCCCACTATCCTAGCTGGGTTTCTAGAGATTTAAAGATTTCCTCACAGAAAAAGCTGCACTATCATCGTTTATATAAAACGACAGGACTAGAGGTTTGGCATCAGAAATTCAGTATTTATCGATGCCTGGTTAAACAACTGTATAAACAGGACAAGCGTATGCACCTTAATGGTCTTAAAAGTAGTTTGTCTAAAAACCCTAAAGAGTTTTGGAGATACGCGAAACAACACCTTCGGGAAAAGAATTTTGACATTAGCCTTCGTTACGGTGCTGGGTACAAATCTTTACCAGCTGAAGTAGCAAACCGCTTTGCTGAATTTTTTAGCTCTTGCTACTTGCCTCAGCAATCGAGTAATATTAATACCTTGGGTGTAGAACGTAAGGACTTTTTGTTTTCTTTTACTGTCGACATTAAAGATATAATTGAAGGAATAGATCAAATGAAACCAAAATTTTCTACGGGTATTGATGGCATACCCACTTTTAATATCAAAGGTTGCTGTGATATTTTTGCACCTGTTCTGTGTCATAATTTCAACTTATCACTTGTACAAGGACTTTTTCCTGAGCTGTGGAAGTTCGCCGTTGTTGTTCTTGCATTAAAAGGAGGCGATTCTTGTTTAGCTAGTACTTACCGTTTGGTGTCATTATTATGTGGATTTGAGAAGGTTTTTGAAAAAGTAGTTCGTATGCGTGTTTAATTTTACCTGAACACGGTAATATCTGATGAACTACATGGTTTTTTAAGAGGTAGGTCTGTAGAGTCCAATTTGTGTTCGTTTTTAAGTTACACCGCACCAATAGTTACTAGTAGAGGTCAAGTTGACGCCATCTATCAAGACATGTCTAAAGCATTTGACTGCGTTAGGAACGATTTATTGTGAATCAAGCTGGCCTCACATGGTTTCAGCCCGCATTTGTGTAGATGGTTTCATAGCTACTTGTGTGATCGTCACAATTTTGTTCTGTCAATGGCATGTTTTCCAAACAGTTTATTTCAACGTCTGGCGTGCCGCAGGGCTCAATTCTTGGCCCGCTTTTGTTCCTGTTGTTTGTAAATGGCATTGCTTATTGTGTTAGCAATGCTAACATCCTTCTGTTTGCTGACGATGTTAAGTTATTTCTAAATGTGAAGTCATTATCCCACTGTTCTCTTCTCCAAGCTGATCTCAGTCGCGTTTCGAGATGGTGTTTAGAAAACAGCTTGTTACTTAACCCCTTGAAATCCAAATCAATGGTGTGGCTCAAGGGGTTACTTAAGAAACGAATTTTGGACTGCAATATATCAATTTATATTGGTATTTTACTAATAGCACATCGTTCAGTGGGCCAAAAGAAAAAAAGTAGAAAGTCAAAAGCCTGACTTTCGGTACGAAAATTTGAAAAAAAACAGCGGACTATTTCGTACCTCCTTTCCTTCGTAAGCTCGCTGCCTTTCCTCTGTGATACATCCGCGGACCCCGCAGCGCGTCATAGGGCCCCCGCAGCGCGTCACCGGGCCCATACGAACGTCACACGACATCGGAGCTCACTTAATCCTTTCACCCCTCAGCTGACATTGTGGTGGGAGCTACGCGCTTGCTGGACCAATCAGCCGCCTCCTTTCACCATCTGACCTCATTCTCTGCGCGTGGGTATGCGCGAGAGAGCGTGATCACGTGGCGAAAGTGTGGCTGGCCTAAGGAGCACGTAGCTTCCACAGCACTGTCAGCTTCGGGGTGAACGGGGTGGGGAAAGCAACTTTTGTCTGGATTTTGAGCGACGGCTAATCTTCTAGGGGAGAATGGATGTGTCGGGATTAGACAAACGGGAGTCCGAGCAAGAGGGACCCCCTTTCTGTCTTCTTAAACTGTTTGGTAGAATGCGCGATTTACGAGTTGAGGAGGAAAGCTAAACAGGGAAAAGTTGGAAAAGCGTTTCATGACTCCTGTTAACCCCTTGAAATCCAGCAAGCGTGATGTTATTTGTTTTGAAAATTACCTGGATGGCGTATTAGTTCCTCCAGTCTCCTTTATCAGGGACCTTGGAGTGTACATTGACAGCTCACTTTCTTTCAACAATCATGTATTCGCAACAGTAAATGCAGCGTTGAGGACGTTAGGAATGTTTTCAAGAATTTGTCGTCAATTCTCAGCTCCCCGTTGCTTGCTACTCTTATTTAAGTCTCTAGTTTAATCGCGACTGGAATTTGCCTCAGTCATTTGGAATTATTTGACTCTGTCGCAAGAGCTAACTATTGAAAACGTGCAAAAACGAATGGTAAGCATTTTATATCACCGCTACATTGGAAGGAGATGTTTTTATCATTACGAAACATTGCTTCGTAAATTTTCGCTGCATAAATTGGCCTTGAGAAGGCAGTACAGAGGTTTTTTATTCCTTCACAAAGTTGTTCATGGCAGGGTAAATTCGGCGGCTTTATTACACACTATTGAGTTTCATGTTCCCTCTCGCCCGAGCCGAAACATTTCAACTTTTTATCGATCTTGCTTGTCCGCTGTAACCCCATTGTCAAGGATACAAATCGCTTATGATTCAGAAGAAATTTAACCTCGGCATCTTTTTATCCACTCAGGAGTTTATGTTAAATCTACGTGACTGGATGTCTGTGAACTAATCAATAATCAATTTTTGCATTGTGATAATGTTGCATGACTTTTATTGATTTAACTTTGTTGTTTCCTGCATTTTTAAGTTTTACTCCATGTATGTTTAGTGCAATAATATTCGATCATGCCACATATGAGAAAGCTCAAAGCAGGTTGGTTTGTCGGTGCACGAGAAAAATAAAACAATTTATTATTATATTATAAAGCTTAAACACAGTTACCTATTTAACGAGCACAATATCGTTATAATAATATAAAGTGTTTTTGTCGGAAAACGCCCTTGAATACAAGAAGCTCTAAATGTACAAATATCATCATCAATTTTATCAAAAAGGATATTTTAAATGTACTTTTTTATGATTATAATGCAATTAAATGCGAAGGTGCAAGCGAGCTGGACAAGAATGATGAAAATAATTCCTGGAGAAGGGAAACAAGAGGGACAAAGGACAAACACAAATCTCCAAACACAGCTAGGTGACTGGTGCGCGACCGACCGAAAAAATCCGCCTGGTCGGGGTGTCGAACCCGGGACCTCTCCATTACAAGTGCAGCGCTCTACCAACTGAGCTAACCAGGGGTTAGACGTCAGTAGAGCAAACGGGTTTTATCAGCCGCCACCAGTCTAACACCAAGAAGGTTGAAGCTTGCATTTTTAAGGTTATGATTAAAATGGATTTTTTCGGTCGCGCACCAGTCACCTAGCTGTGTTTGGATATTTGTGTTTGTCCTCTGTTCCTCTTGTTCCCCTTCTCCAGGGATTATTTTCATCGTACTTTTTTAATTTACTTTCTTGACTTTAATTTTTTTAGTTATTTTTACTTTTGTGTGTTTATATTTCAATTTGGTTTAAGTAAACTTACAATTCTATAAAATATTTAACAACGCAACTTCACAGGAATGCTTTCTGTGACCACCAAGCGACATTAAAATGGGTTAAAAGTTCACACTTGAGACTAAGCTAATCGTTTTGACATAAAATTGAGGGACCATACTTCAAGCTTTCGTCTGCAAGTAGCGTACCGGATGGTGTAGATAGGACTAAGCGGCTTCTGCTCTTTCTCTTACGTAGCAGGGAAGGCCAGACGTGCGCCTTTACTTTTCGGCATAATAATTCCAGGCTTCAGCAGCGACAATTTGAACAAAAGAGGCTTGATTCTTGTTTGCACATGTCGCGACACGCACCTGACAGTCCCCGCATGGCGTCACAGCACATGCATGGCTCACTACATCGACGAAGAGAAAAAGAAACGGAATTCTCTAAGTTTTGTCAATAACATTCGATCATGCCACATTATGGAAGAAAGCTCAAAACAAGGACAGGTTTCTCAATGCTGTTAAACAAATAGATAATCATCTAGAGTAATGCAAACCCCTTTTAACAGTGCTTTTTGGTCACACTAAGCGCCCTCGTGAGCTTCCTTTGCAAGATATTTTACGTAATTGTATCTTCTTGCCCATGGTCTATGCCAGCTTTCTCTTTCTAAAAAGAAAGAAAAAACAAGAAAAATAATATCAACAGGTTTAAACAAGTCTACCATCTTACATGGCTTAGTGAGCATGGAAAAGCGAGAGTTAAACCTGAAATTTCGTCCTGTGGCTGTTGGCCTATCGAGAACACCTTGCTCAGCAAGCTACTCTATCATTCCGCATGAAACGTTTAGAAAGAAATATCTATAAGCTTTTCATTTTCACGAAAGAATATAAGAAATTCATTTAATTCTGATTTCCGATATTTTTAATATGAATCATTTGTTTTCATGTTTGTTTTTTTCGGTTTCGTACGCAATCGAAATGCGAAACGAAGAGCCCTCAATATGGCCATATTAAGGGTTCTTTGTGCGACAAGAAACATTTTTTTTAATTGTTGTTGATATTTGTTTTTTAGAGTTTCCTCTTGTATACAGAAGCGTTTTTCGCAAATAACTTTATTTGATAATAACAATATTGTGCATGTTTAACACGTATTTGTTTAAGCCTTATTTAGTATATAATTTATGTCATAATATTGATTGTTACAAAAGTTATCGCCAATCAAACCTCGTAAATTATCGTCAAATGGGCCAGCTTCTAGATAGAAAACTTGATTGCGCTTTGGAGGTTGTAGAACTCGGGTACAATTTCCGCTGCATTCACCGGAAGGTAAAGGAAATACAACTCAAAGAATATTTTCATACACACGTGGGCTAGGGTAATTTCTCTCCCTTTTTCCGGTTGCGGACTGAACTGATCCCCTCTTTTATATAACTTGTTTACGATTTATCGGTGGGGTTTGGCCTCTTCGCTATATACGTGGAAGGGTTGATCTAGACGCTCCTCGCTCCGGCAGCTCCGTCATAGGCTCTCGGATTACTCAACTACTATGGAACGTGCAGAAACTCAACTTGAGGTATGTTACTTAGGCTCTGCCTGCACCTACGCATTGTGCCTTCGAGTTGCAGAAAACTGCGGCACAAAACTTGTTGAGCTCGACAGGTGCGGTTCTGTGTATTGGGATCTTGCTTAGTGTTAAATCCTAAATTTAATTCCTGAAAAAAAGAAAAGATCCGCTGCTTGTTGTAACTGCTTTACCTTGCCCCGACTCTCATGCAGATGATGAAGATCACAGAGAACATCGAGGAGGCGAAGGAGCACGCGGTTTGTGTATCCATCGCATTCGATGGAGATCCTCAAGACCTTCAAGAAGTTTGTTCAGATTTTCGCCGCCGAGCGGAGCCGCCTCTACTATCAGGACATCCGGCAGATATGCAAAGGTAATGCGAACAATTTATAGATTCCAAAACGTTGATTATTCTGCATTCTAAGACAATTTATTTTCAGGACACAACGAAACGAAGAATATGCAGTATATATGAACAGAATTATGCCGCCGTTAGTGGGTTCTTTTCTTTCCTTAGAACCGAATGAAATTTCACATGAGGCACTTTTTGAACACTGAATTTGTAGTATGATTGGCACTTAACCGTCTTCGGTTACTCACTCCAGTGAGGAGAGAAGGAACTGCGAGTGCAAGCCGAACGCTAATGCAACGCTCGTCGACGAGTGCCACTCGAACGCCTTGCTGGGGTAGATTCGAGACACTCCTGCGGGTCATATAATGTGATCCAGAGCCATATGTTGGGAGAGTCTCGCCAGTAGCTGTGGCGACGAATGCGCTCGATGATGAGAAAAGTGAAGGAAAGGAGGAGAGCGCCGAAGGAGCGAGAGAAAGAAGACGGCAAAGCGGAAACGACCGCCATTTTGACGCAACACGCTTTCGGCGCAGAGCATTGTTGAGGCTACGCGACGTCTGCTACGGGCCGACTTCTTTTTCGCCTGGATAAAAGTTTGCGGTCAAACGTCAAGAAAACCTAAATCGTTCGCTTTTTAGCCCCCGAGGAAGAACACCATATCAATTTCTTGTCTGGCCTAGCGAAATAAAAGAAGGGAGCGAAATTTGGTTGTCCATCCCATGCATTCCACCTGGCGAATGAATCAAAATGGCGGCCCTCCTGCACAGCTGGGAGCAGCCGGGAGTTCACGCACATGAGCTCGCGCCTCTCACTCTGCCCCACATACTGATTGGCTCACTAGGGAGAGAGCCGTGAACTGACCAAAGTCTCCCAATATACGGCTCTGACGTAATCAAACATAGCGACGCTAACGGCGCGCTCCACTAATATAGAGCACGGTTAGCGAGCAAGCTGGCGTTCTACGTTGCTGCCAAACAAAAGCGTTTTTTTTTTGGTCTTTTTAACTTTGGTACTTTAGTTTCTAGATAAGGCAGTTCATGAGGAGGCCGCAGCGCGGCGCCATTCCCTCACCTTCTCCGTTCCAGTACGCCTCGTTTCCGGAGCTATTGTGCCAGAGATGCCGTTTGCGCCAGGAATGTCGCCACTGCGATTAAATCTAGCTCGAGGCTGCATCACATTTTCTGTTACCGCTACCTTTGCCTCAATATTAAAAGAATAGGTCAAGTTTTTTTGTTTTTTTTAAATACTTCATTTGCAATAAATTGCCATTGGAAAAAGGTGACGAAATTGATCAATGCATACATCGCACATGCTCATTTTTTGGTAGTCGCTCCACGCAAAATTATAATATTGCAGTGAGAGTACGTGCGACTAATCACAAGTCACTGTATGGTAACGTCGTTGTGATGTTTCTGGAGCAAAGCCTTGTTTCGCAACAACATCGCTTCTACGTCGTCTAGGGAACAAGCATCCGCCCTGTGTCTGAACAAAAACGCGCTAGCGGCAGCGGAAAAGGCGCTGGCCTACTTTCTGTTGAATTCCTCCCTCGAAGACGCGGTCGATCCTGAAGGAGTCGGAAAAACAATGTTGTCCTGGGGATGTTTCAGCAGTATGGAAGCATCGCGCGAAAAATTCATGTCCCGTCACCGAGATGTCCAGGTCTGTAAGAGTATGTCTTTATAGCTTTCTTTCATGGCTCGTCGCATACATGCAGGACACTGCTTTACGGCAGTGGAATATTCGGCACAGCAGGGCACCAACGGACTATCGGGAAACGGATTAAAATATCAAGACATCATGCGAACAATATTATAAAACCTGGTGCTTTCGACAGGAAGGGATTGGTATCGGACAGTTTTCGTGTAGGCACTACTGCACGGGATTGGTTAAGAGCCCTTGGATAATAACCGTACAAATGTGTCCCATTTGCTTATCCATAACGAAGCGCTAACAAAAATTATACTTTAGGGCAAACTGACCATATGACAAATAGACATTCAGACAACGGATAACATATTTCTTGGCGAAATTGTACTTTGCCCCCCCCTTCCCTCGCACTTGTCACCTTAGATTGTTTCAACCTAAATTCGTAGCAATGCCAGGTAATAAAGTTGTTTAGGTAAACTTTGGCCACAGAGAGCAGCCAAACTTGATATTCTTTAGCCACAGTCTAATTTTGACCCTCATTCGCAATACCAGTACCAAAATAGTAACTGCACGGTAATAACTTCACGGTACATTTTAAAAACTCAAAATTGGAACGAGTGTTTTCCATAAAATTTCTAGATGTCTGGTTCGAAAAAACCTTAATCTGGACAGATCACATAAATCACATTCGCCCTGGCATATCCAAATCCAAATGAATCTTGTATAAACTTAAACATCTCCTTCCCTGTCGGCTTAAGTGCCAAACCTTCTAAAGTTTTATACAATCTCATTTACATTAATGGTTATTCGTTTGGGGAACCACAACGAGAACAAATCTAGACAGACTGTTTGGCCTGCAAAAGGAAAAAAATAAATGCTGTGCTTTGCATCAAAAACCTACACTATACCGATCATTCAGCCCCATATTTCGCAAAATATCGAATTTTCGATATCCATCCGCTCTTTGTTGTAAAAGTAGTGATTAAAATATACCACGAGTAAAGCAGTGACCAAAATGAATTTCGTGAGAGCTACCATTCTTAAAGAACACAATATAGTCTAAGAATTGAAATATACACAAAGCCCAAAATACGAACAAATCAGAGTGCCCAAGCTCTAGCGTATAAAATACCACAGCTTTTGAACAATCATCCAAGCGTTTTTGAATTAATAAGGAATGCCACTTTCCTGCTGCCTTCAGATACTACAAGAAACTTTGTTATACAATAAGCCTTTTATATTGTTTTGGTTAAGCATTGGGTTGAATAGCGTGTAATCAGCTCTGACCGCATTTATTTGTATTATTATTAGCTTGAAAGCTCCTAGCTCCTGCCAAGTTGTACTTTGCTCCTTGTCTGGTTTTATTAATTCACTATTCAGTAGAAGGCTTGTTCGTGCCTACTTGGCACCATGTAACATTCTTTGATAAGATTTTTGGCGTTTTTATTTGTATTCAATTGTTCATTTCTAGTCTGTTTTGTTTCCCTGCTGAGCACTGTATAGCGTGGTGGCGCATCGGCACGTCAATCTGTTTACCTTTTGTCCCTCCACTCGAGACTCAGAAAGTCCAAATAAAGATTATTATTTATATTATTATTATTATTATTATATTATAATATTAGGCTTCACTGCTGGTTTTTTTGGTTCATACGTGGCATTTTTTTCCCAAGTCCGGCACTTTGGCAGTTATGTGGCGATCCAGAGAAAAGCCAAGAAAACCTACAAAGAGAAGTACTGCGACACTAACAAACGCCATGAAGCAAAACCGTACTAGACCCAAATTAGGCCCCCTAGGATTGCCAAGCTTGTGTAGAGTTAAACGTCACTCTGACGTGCTACCTTGGGTGTTAAAATGTTCGCAAAATTTTATAAAATGCCCCCCCCCCCCAAAAAAAAAAGGATGTGTTTGCGCATGTAGGCAACTGGACCCGAACCAGTTTGTTCGGAGGGCCGAGGTCGGGAAGGCGACTGCAGATCTCCCGCAGATATTCCTGGTCAAGTACAACTGCATACAGTGCAACTACGACCAGGGACCCCTCGTCCTCTCGCAAACCGAGAATCTCAAGCCAGGGTCTTGCCCCGAGTGCCAGAGCCTTGGCCCCTTCACTGTTAAGAAGAAACAGGTGAGACAGGGCATCATCTGCTAGCTGCTGGTACCATAATGATTTGCCGAACCAGACGCCGAAGCAAATAAAAGGCCCTACTTCTCCCGCCAGCTGTTCTAGGCCCCCAAGAAATAACAATTGACAAGATTACAAAAACCTACTCAAAGCCGGATTTTTCAGCAGTGTATCACTCGAAGCAGATATTGCGCACCTAGTGCCAACTATAGGGCAGGGGATATGACAGTGGCACCGAGCAACATAAAATACACAGCCCAACTACACAGCTTAAGCTGCTTTTGGGGTCGGAAACTTCGTGAGGTTCTGGAGTACCTTAAAGAACTCAGTTGCTGTAGGGAAAATCAAACTACGAAATGGGAGAAAAGGCTACACAAAGCACCCTTCGTATTTGTTGAAGTGAATTGTTTTTATCTGATTAGTCTTTATCCTTCCACAGTGTTTTCCTGGAGGTCGTCAGACAGACGCGGCCCTGGCACCACTTCGCGCATCTTTTTTAACGAGTGATGTCGACGAATATTCTAGTGAATGCTTCCCGAGGAGTGAATACAAAACAAGGTTTCATCATACCAGCGCATTTCAAATGTCAAACCCGGAGCATTGGGGGACGTATTTTCGAACAACGCCTGACAACGATCAATTCGATAGATTATCCGAAATAGAATCAAAAGACTATCAAAACCCTTATACCAATTTGCTAAGCACCACATCCACTGAGGCTGGTACTTTCTGCAGTCCGTGGCAACATGATCGATATAACTCAATATTTTATACAGCGCCAAAGGCACCAAAAATAACCCATGGGCCGGCGCATTTATATGACTTGTTGCTCGCGTATAAGACAACTGTTTCTATTAGGGTGGAAAGGGACTTTAACGAAATTAAATTGGCAGCTAAAAGACTAGAAGTGTATTGCGTAAATGAGTATCCTTGTATTATGGTAAAAATACAAGATTGTGACAATGTTTTCACGGAACCAGAACGCTTATGCGAGATAGCTATGACTTATTTTGTTGCTATAGCTAACACGATTGCACATTCAAAAAACATTCCCATTGAATTAGTAATTAGAGAAAGTTTCGGACATAACATTCCAAGTGTTTCAAAAATAATTACTTCTTTTAGGATTAACATTGGCGTGACGCCAAAAATCTACACAGAAGTGTTAGTTCAGAGCCTAATTGCATTAAATGATATGTTTCTAGATCCACTTTTGAATTCAACATTTCAAATCAATTTAAACGCAGCGCAGATAAAAAAACATAACGAAGGAGTTACCATGTATAATAACCATCAAAAAGGCACGGAAAAACTGCAATCAGTTGGTTTCTGGTCAGAAAATGAATGTTTATTGAAGGTATTAAATAAGGTTGGGAATTCTAGCGGAAACAAAGTGTGTAGTCAAATTATGAAACCAAGAAAGAATGTTGATTTGCTAGCAAATTATGTATCTGATGAATTAGAGCAGCCGCAACCAAATTTCGTTAACCCTCTTACTAAACTTTTGGGACAGTTATCATATTCTGATAAAGTAGTTTTAAACGTTCCAGAAAGCGATTACACGAAGGTATCAATGCACGTATATTCAAATGAAGAAAGCCATAAACTTAAAGAAGATTTTGTATTTTGGCGTATTATGCATGACATGGCATTAGCTTTTGATGTAAAACGTGGACATGAATTGCTTGAAGCGATAGAAGCGCATAAGCTATTTGGTCTATACAAGATTACTTGAGAAAGAAAACTTGAACTTTATCAGAAACAGCGGTTATCAAGAAGCTCAAGATGGGTGTGGAAGTGATAGCGATTGTGAAATACAAAGTAGCCCAACCTTCTATTCCAGAAAGGTCACGGTGGCTACTGGCATGAGGGCAATTAATTTGGCTCATTTTTTGTCAGTATACCGTTTACGACAACAAGGTTTTACACCTCAAACAGATGCTGATAAAATGTATTATGAAACAAGAAATGCTGTCAAAACAGTACGCGATATCTTTACCGGTTTAGTTTCAGAGAATAGCCCTCAAGAACACAAGGGCAACGCATCTATAAGATATATTGATTTGAACCACTGTGCTGCTGCTGGTCCTGAGCCTCTAGGCCTAAGAGATATTCTGTGTAAAACATCAGAAAATGATATTGTAGTTTTTGATTACACAAGTGCAAATACTGAGAGGATAAGGGCATATGTAAACATATTCATTAAAAAAGTCCACGTCATAATTTTGGTAAGTAGTGGACTAAAACACGAGCAACTGGGAGCTGACATGAACACTTATGGGACTATTAGAATAGTTGCAAAGGACCGTGGTATACTCCTTGAGTTATATTCTTTACTGAAAAATGTATTAGAACTGACAAAAGAGGTTTTGGCTAAAGAGCTACACTGCATAAGGAAAGCCTACAAGGATGCTGGAGCTGCCGTGACTAATGCGGCAATTTACAAAGAAATGTACAGAAAGTTAAGCAGTGACGAAACCAGGTAAAAATATGCCTACAAAATTTAAGTAACCAAAAATGGCAGTTCGTACCTCTTTTACGCTTCATAATTGGTGAATACAGAGGAAAGAATACATGTATACTTTTAGGAGTTCATTTCTACGGTGCTGCGATAAAGTATTACAAAGAACATCATGTTGGTGATGTTCTTTGTAATACTTTACATCATGTAGGTAATTAATGTTGATTTCTTTAAAACAATTAATTAGGTATTGAGATAGACCAGGCATATATAATGATTCAAAATAATTAATTGGAAAAGCCGATTTATCCCGAAATTAAATAACTATGTATCATTTCAGTTGATAAATTTGAAATTACAGAAATATTTTCTTGTGATAAAAAATATTTTGAATATTGAGGTTCAAAGGAGGTTGAAATTACCGCAAATAATTACTCAGAAAATGTTCGTTTTGGCGTCATATTAATAATATTACCAATAAATTACTTCCCAATTGTAGGTAAACTTTTCAATAAATTTACTCGAATCCACATTGAAAAAAATATATCCAAACTATAAATATAATATTCAATTATTGCCCACAAAATAAATCGGATTGTAGAAACTTATAGTTATTTCAGAGCATATAAATTGTAGCTGCCCAAAAAGTAGGTTTTAAAATAGGGACAAGATATAATAATTAATTTGTTTATTAATTACAATTTTTCCAAATTTCTAATACGATATAAAATTACATCAAACAAACCACATAAGTTTTCTCATCAGTCACTAAATTTTGTTTTAACATGCTGCACAATATTTTCGAGAGAACTCAGATTTAATACGATCATTACACGTTGCATATCATAAAACAAAATAGAACCTTTTAGTTATGCAATTATTAAAGAGAAAGCTTCTCACAAACTATTAGTCGTCATTTGTCATCGCGTTGTATGCATGCTCTTTATTTATTCGCTCATTTATATTTTGGCATTTTCGCCATTAACGAAGCAACAGTATTAATACACAGATACTTGAGATGCGTGTCATATCAGCTTCACAGGTAGCACAGATAGAAACAAACCCTCAATGCATACGATCAAAATCAATTACCAAATGCCACTCGCTAGTAGAGCCATTCGAATTCTTTTTCTTGCGACGAACAATGTCCTATGACACATATTTTGTTGACTAAGTCCTCATGTTAGAGTAATAAACTATTTTCTCTACATTTTTACTATCTTATCATGCCCAGTACGTGCAGGGGGCAGCGACCGTCAAACTTCGTATTGGAAAGTTTTTGTCCGGTGCCCTGAACGCCAATTTGTTTATGAAATTAAATTTAAGTGCAAGTTTTTCGTTTTTAGAAGAGCTGTTATAAACTATATATATAAATATATATGGTAAGTTTGCTCATATGAAACCCTAGCTTGCAGAATTGGGAGCATCAATGTCACGGTTGCTAATGACTATCATTACAGATTGTTTCAATTTTCGTTATATTGTGTTTTTCTTATATCGCGTGTTTTATTATGTTATGTTTTGTCATATACCGCTTGGGTTTTATGATTTTGCTTTTTGGCAAATTTGCTGACACACAAGTGGAGTTTTTTATGCTTTCTTTAATGAGCCGGTGTTTTTATTAGCTGCTGTTCACTCAAAGCCAAGTGACGTCACTCTTATTTGTATAAATCTTATTGCAAAAGCTGATATTGGTTTTTCACTCTTAATGTATATATCTGTATAGTTTAACGGTATTGCCAAATAAATAAAATAAATAAATGGCGTAAATTTACCTAAGGTTGCGTGACTATATATCCTAAGATAAAAATTGTGATCAATCCTAAAGTGCTTCATTATCGAATTTGCTTAGTGGAAATTATAATAAAAGTCATTCATAATCTTTAGTGACTGGTCTTTCGTTCTTCATTTACTTCCTACACTTTCTGTCTGCAGCAAAAAAAGAAACGAAGTAAATATTTATTTTGTTTTATTATGTGTTATATTCCTATTTTTATTTATTTTTATTTTTTATCTGAAAAAGTAATTTTAATTTTTTTGGGAAATGTTTAGTTTTTCTAATTTTTTATTTATTTAATATATTTTTATGTAGAAAATATTCATTTCTTTTTTAAATATTTTTATTTCACGGTTGAATTAAATGGGACATACTGAAAATACAAACACTTTGTCGCGACGCTTGTAGCGAGATACATTACTTTTTCTCTTTCAGCAAATAGACCATACAAAACTTTTTGTTTTCCCAAATTGTCGTTAATAACCGTGTTTGGATAAAAGGCACAATGTCAGCATCACAGGAATCAATGACGGAAAAAGATTCGTCCTCTTCATTCAAGTAAAATTCACCGACAGATTATGACATGTACTTTATGGTCCGCTGCTCCCCCCAATATTCTCATATGTTGGATGAACACCTGCACCAGATGAGTATCCAGATGAGTCTTCTTCATTCGGGCTAACAAAGGTATTAATATTTGTCATGGGAGTCTTGTGAACAGAGTCCGCAAGTAGCATCGTACATGAACTTTTGTTTTGCAAAAAAAGTTCGTTGTACCGCAAATAAAACAACGCAGCCTTTCTTCTTTTTTTCTAAATCAATACTTTTTTGTTTTGTGTACGACGTGTGTCTTGACAAACGTCGTCACAAACCGATCTACTGAGTAATCTTAGGCCAGAACGTACACCGCCAGCACTTTCTTTGTTAGCTTAAAGAACGAAAATTTAATGATGATAGATTCCACTTCTTAGCATGAAAGACGTCTAAATGGTGCGCTCCCTTTATGCTCTCGTGGGCGAACTGAAACTTAGGAAAGGTAGATGGGTTATTCTGTTTTTCTTCTATTGGGGCCCAGGACTTAGACGAAGATTGAAAAATGACATGAAAAATAAGATTGTCAGGGCCCATTCTCTTTGCACATTCGGTGAGTCCTACAGAAATCCCAGTGTTTTTTTCGGGAAAAAATTAAACCATTCGCAGCATGAAGAAAAGCTCTTGTAAAATATCACCAAGGACGATTTGTCTTGATAGAAAGTGCACAGTCGAGTGTTAATGTCAGAAACTTCACTTTCAATTGACCTTGGTTTCGTTTCGTCTCGTCCACAGACAGAATCAAATTAACCTGACATGTCTGTGAGCTGCTAAGTGAACATTGCACTAGAGACAATAGTTTCTACAGCGATGGCTCGGACTGAGCATGCCAAAAATTGGAGCATTTTCGCACCTCGCTGGAATTTGCTACAGCCTTGATACATTGTCCATTTTGAACAATAAAGTGCTTTTAACGAAACCCCCAATCCCAAAACTTTTTTCCTTTCGTGAATTTTTTGTGCTAAATTTAGCGGGGAAATCGAATTAGTGTTTAGGTCACGCGATGTTAATTGTTGTCACGTGACTTGACGTTACCTCATTTATCGAGGAATTCAGTTTCCCCACCAAAATCGGAGGGGAATTTGGGCACTTTCGTTTCGAATCGTGCAGAAAAAATGGTCATGCCTCAAAAAATGTTTGGAAGAAACATATAGGCTGAAAATTTTCTTTTTCTAGGACGAAGATGAAGATTGTTCTTGCGTTCTATTTTTAGTTTTGGGGTTTTTAACTTCCAAAGAACCAAAGACAGATTTTGGTATTTGTGCGATTTTCGTAGGTGGCGTATTTGGAAGCTTCTCCAGGCTAAGATATTTTTCGCACAGCAAACTTTTTGCGTGGATTCTTAAACTACATAAAGAGAGCAAAATGTTCATAAAAAATATTCATGTTTTTGTTTCTTTTTTTTATAAAAAGAAATACAGAATCTGACCCTTTTCACGATAGTTTACTAGGTTTGGATAGCTTTTGTGAAATTCAATTTTATGACAAATTATATATCAAATGAAAGCTTAAACACATTTACCTATTTAAAAAGCAAAATATTGTTATAATAATGTAAAGTTCTCTTCTCGAAAAACACCTTTGAATACAAGATACATTTTTAACTATATTAAAAGTGTTATTTTAAATGCACTTTTTGTAGCATTTACTTTCTTGACTTTAATTTATTTATTTTTATTTCTCTTACTTTTGTTTCTTTACTTTTGAATTTAGTTTAAATAAGCTTACAATTATATAAAATATTTAACAACGTAAGTTCGCAAGAACGCTTATTGTGACTTGGTGGGTGTAACAACTTCAAAACACGAGGACGATAAAAGGAACAGACACGACACGTGTCTATTTCTTTTATCGTCCTCGTTTTTTGAAGCTGTTACACCCACCATGTCAAACTTTTACCAACTCGCACAGTTGAACACCTTGTTACACCTTATTGTGACCACAAAGCGACATTAAAATGGGTTAAAAGTTCACTCTTGAGGCCAAGCAAATCGTTTTAACATAAAATTGAGGGACCATACATATTTCAAGTCTTCGTCCGCAAGTCGCATACCGAATGGTATGGACAGGACTAAGCGACTTGTGCTCTTTATTTTATTTTTTATTTGCGTCGCTGCAGTAGGTTAGATATGCTCCGTTAATTTCGGCAAAATGATTCCAGGCTTCAGGGACGACTATCTGAACGAAATCATCAGCACTTCCAGTTGTTTTAAGTCGTGTCGATCTGCGGTTGTGCAAGGGGGCTTTATGCTGGCCTGCACACGCCGCGACACGCACCTGGCAGTCCCGCATGGCGTCAGAGCACGTATATGGCTCACTATATCAACGTTAAGAAAAAGGAACACTATGCTCGAAGTTTTGTCAAGAAAATTCGGTCATGCCACATTATGGAAGAAAGCTCAGAACAAGGACGGGTTTCTCAATGCTGTTATAAAAATAGCTAAGCATCTAGTGTAATGTTGTAACCCGATTTAACGGTGCATTTCAGTCACATCCCTTACAAAAAATTTATATCTGGCCAGATCTGAAGATTTCACATTTGGCACATATCAACTATTTGCTACATATAACCTGATATGGCATATCTGCCAATATTGTCTGATATGCCTGGCCAGGTATGGAAATCCCAGATCTGACTAAGTATAAAAATTCCAGATTTGGCCAGTCAAATAAAAAGAAGCACACAAGCCTGAAATCCGCACTTTATATCCATTTGCTAAATCCCCCAAGTGCCCCGGCCCGCACTCGAGGAATCATGGGAACGGGCTCCCTAGTGTTCGGCAATTTCGACCGATTCTATGGTTACACAGATTTGAGTGTTATTTGGAGTCACCCTGAACAAGCGCCCTTAGAGCCCAAGGACCTGTCATATCACTTTTAAAATGTCTCGTCAATACCAGCGTTTATGATACTGTGCATGCGATCCACCATTCAACCTGGCTGAGCCGCAGAAATCTCTTACAATATTATCATTGTCATGATTGTTGCTTTAGCAGAATTGCTTAAAAAGCCGAGAAATCACAACAACCAAAACCAGGATTTAGCTCGGAGTCAGCGGGGCTGTCTATAGCAATTTTAGTGTTTATATCTTAATATCAGCGTCTTTGAAGCTGTACGAGAAGGATAATAATATAATATATGTCTGCAGCTCATCCAGGTTGAAGGGTGGACAGCAGTTTTGATGACGCTGACATTTATGAGAAATATTAAAAGGGATATGACAGGTCCTTGGGGTATATCAGGCGCTTGTTCAGGGTGACTCCGAAATACGCTCAAAACTGTAACCATTGAATTCGTCGAAATTACCGATCACAAGGAGCTGAAGGAACACCGTTCCCATGATTCTTCGACTACGGGCCGGGGTGCTTGGGGGATTTAGCTAATGGTGTAATGTTAACACTTCGAAATATTTAAGCTACTTTAAATCCTCGTGGAAAATTAGCACAAATAATCCCAAACTTCAGCTTTGGCAAGCTTAGGTTTAGGATTAATTGTGCAAATATTTAGCTCGCGAACAACGACTCATATACAATTTGCTAACAAATAACTTTTTTTTACTTGTTTTTTTTATTTTCCTATTTATCGAAAACCGGCCGCCAAATAAGGCTGTATATACGCCAGATAACAAAGTATATACCTCAGATAATTCTGTATATATGCCAGATAAAGCTGTATATATTCCAGGTAAGGCTGTATATAGGCCGTATATATTTATATACTGTTTGATATGGCGAGCCAAGCCCAAGATATAGAATTTCCATACGGGATTAAACGTTCTCATGAACTTTTGTGGCAAGATATTTACGTGATTGTATCGTCTCTCCACGGTTTATAAAAGTTTTCTCTTTGTAAAAAAAGAAAAAAACAAGAATTAATATCCGTAGGTCTACAAGTCTACGTTTTTACATTGCTTCGAGTGCATTGAGAAGCGAGAGTTCGATAAAGCTGAAATATCGTGCTGGGCCTGTTGGCAGATGGAAAAATGTTGTTTCACGAATTTACTCTATCACTGAGTATAAAAGTTTTACAGAGAAATATCTATAAGCTTTTCATTTTCACGAAAGAATAGAAGAAACCCATTTAATTGCGGTTTCATACACTTTTTATGTTAATAAATCAGAGATGTGTCGGAGAATCCTCATATATAAACACAACATCCCGTCTACGCGGCAGCCTTATTCTATTTAATTACGTGTAAATCAAAGCCAACGAACACTCTAACAAGATGCCAAGAATTAATTAATAGGCATACAACTGACGACGACCAAGATTCGCACCTTAAATTTCATTTGAAACACATAGTTTTTTTTAATATATGGATCTATATGTCCAAATTATATATTACATTTTTATTGGGTGTTTTTGACCACACTGAGGGTTCTTCGTACAAAAAAGGAAGTTTTTTCGAAATACACTTTTAAAGAAAATTGATTTTGAAATTTATTCTTTTAGAGTTTCCTTTTGTAGTCAAAAACGTTTTTCCACAAATAACTTTACTTGATTATAACGTGTTGATTTCAATTTACAACTACTGAGTTTTATTTTGTTTGCGCAAGCTCCGAACGGTAAGAGTTGCCCGACGGTGAATGCTTTTTTCTGCTGTCTCGCTTGGTGTTAATACAGAACGGATCAATAACCCCACCCAAAATCAGGTTGTGGCATAATAGCCCACCACAAGGTGGGTCAGGTTCGTTTGTTACCTTTTTGGCGGTAAGTGTTGTACTTATAAATTGCATTGTGCAATGTTTTCACATTTTGTTAGAAAAACAAAATTAAGACTGATTTCGAAAAAGTTGTTTTATTTCAAGTTATACATACCGATAATCGCTGCTCTTTCTTTAGTGATTGTCCCGATTTTTCGAAGCACAGTTGTGCTCGAAACATGGCGTCGCAATAACAGTTCAAACCACCAAAGTCCATCGAGCAAAAATTGTATGAAAAACGACCGCCGCAAAGCAGTTCAGGACCCGATTAAGAAAGACCAATGGATATACCTCTACGGAGCGAGTGCTCAGTGAGATTCCAACGTACTGAACACTTCGGCACGCCCTAGTAAGTCTCGTGCCCTGTAATCTTACACTCTTTAGTTAGCGTGCAATGGGGCAAATATTAATTAGGAAGCACATCACGAAACAAATCGAAAAACGCTTTTTCCTGCCGCTCTTCTCAAGCTCTCTTTACCTTTTTAGACACCCTTTTTGGGGGCTGCTTTCTTTTGGGAAGACAAAATACGATGCCTTTTTGCCTGGTGCTCTTATTGTAGCACCTTGGCACAGAACGGGTGAAGCCACCCATTAAAAACCGCAAGTAAACGCCCGATTAAAAGACTCGTGCTCACCCGAAAATTTCCAAACGCCGAGCGTACAACGCGCTTTGACGCGACCAGGGAACTGGGGAGAACTACAAGCAGAGGAGTGCAACTTCCTATACCGCCCATGGAACGCGAACTGGAAAACCCTGGGAGTCCGCAGCGCCATTTGATTCCCCTGGTATCTGGAGGCTGTACTAAAATCAACATGGCGTCACAGCGAAACCAAAACCGAAACTGCACGGCAGCGCCATTGTGTTTGGATGGATGGGTGGTAGCTTGCGCCACCTAGATTTTGAAAAAAACATAAATATTGTAGCTTTTCTTCTATTTCTTTTTTGCCCGGTTTGCGTGTTGTTTTGCTAGGCTTCTGCTGCTTTGCGGCTGGTCTTCGCGTTTCAATGCCGGTTAATGTGCGTTGAAACGCACACAAGCCAGCACTGAAACGCAAGAGCAGCAGCAAAGCAGCAGAAACCTAGCAAAGCAACAAAAGTGTGACATACCGACAAAATATGCAATGCTTGTTCTTTTGCGTTCATTTTTATTCAACAGGCAGTAGAAAATACAGAACAAATTTCTCACTATTTTGCACACAAGAATGAAAGAAATGAACAACGACACAGGATGAAACGTTAAGGTTACGTGCGACGAAGGTGATGATATGCGTCCTTGCAAAAACACTTCGCTAAATTTACATAAAATATCTAGGTTCGTTGATCCTTTTTGAGCTTCTTGGCGTATACTCACAAGCCTTGCGCCGTCCAGCCACAGGCGTGGAGCCTAGACAAAAAAAGTTGAATTGCTTGATTGGCCATTACGTGCCTGACATGGTCATATGAAAACCGCGAGCATATTCTGCGCCTCCTTTCAAAAAACGGTACTTCGAGTTCAACACTGCGACACTAAATACTCGCGTCTCCTCTATTTTTCTTCTCCTTGAGTTACATGCCTCCACGCTAAATTGACAATCATTTCGAATTTGATTATATAAGTAAGCATAAGTAAAGACCAACGACGGTGTCTTGCAACTAAAGGAAACTAAGCAATGAGGTCAAGAAAAACAGAAACTCAGCTCTTTGGTATTGAGCCTTCATCGAAAACCTGCATTAGTTTTTAACATTATCACTTAAATTCAGGAGTGCGTCACTGCTAAACGAAACGGGAAACCAGTGCGGATCGCTCCATCGCTCATCCTCAGTTAATCGAAAAATATTTAGGCTCATTTTCACTCCTCGCGAACAGACGCGTGAATCGCTGACAACAATGCCAAATAAACAGCTCACTGCAAAAAGTTTACCATGCTTTTGAAGAGAGCATATGTGCTCGATCTTGATATTACATTGAAGTCTCCAGTTATTTGACAATCACATATTTCTCGCGGCGAGTGGAGAGGAATCCTAAACAATGATAGGATTTGGTTTTGTGATTTGAAACCATCGCAGCTATTGCCAAAATCAAACAATTAATACTCACTACCACTGCGACAGTTAGGTTTTGTTGCAAACATTTAATCAGAAACTTAGCAAGAGGAGAAGACCAAAAGAGCGTACCGCACGTCCATTGGAGCTCGAAACCATTGGTGCCCGGCCTTCGCCAGTAAATGTTTCCCCACTTGAAGTTGACACAGCAGGTGGTGTGTTGATGACGAAAATCCATGCTTGATCACATTACAAAAACAACGAGTTTCCACGAAAACAGAAAAGAAAGCCGCGCGCGCACGAACGCGGCACGAATCTCGCGCCGCGACGTACTCCCAGAAGCGAAACAGCTCGCGGGCTCGCGTCTCTCGTGAGTTCTAACGGTTTACCGACTTCCCGGCGCCAGCGGCCAGCGCATTTCGAGGCGCGAGGCGCGAGTTCGGAGAGAGAGAAAGCGCGCCCAGACACGTTGAAAGAGTGAAAGAGAAAGTTACGATAACAAGCTTCAAAGCCAGTCAGGCCTTGAAAACAACTTCATCATTATTTAACGTTATTAATTATATAAATCATATTTATTTAAAACAAAATAACGACCTCCCACACCCGTTGGGAGCGCGTCAATTGGAGGCAGTTTGCCGGGCCGGACGTACGTCATAAATATACGCGGTAAGACGGAAGTAGCCAGAGCTTCACCCCCTGCTACAAGTAGCATAATGCACCACGGCACCACGTCGCTCAACTCCTGGTGAGATCGGTCTACTCAGTTTCCCGTTAAATTTAGCGGGAAATTTGATGTCACATGACCTGATGTCATGATACCTGTACAACAATAGAGCCTCTCCGCTAAATTCATTCAAAAAATTGACGTCACGTGACCGGATGTCACGTGACCGATACACTAATTCAGTTTTATAATAACTATATATTCATATTCTCTCGGCCACTGCTTTTTTTTTCTTTTTTATTTACGGTCATTGATTTTTCCGCAACATTTGACGAACAAAAAGTAATGTTGCACTCGCAGGTCGTGGGTGCAACACTCTTGCACTCCAGGTGAGGTACAACCGAACGTGTTCAAAACAGGGCCGTTCGCTGGAAGGAGGGCACTAACCGTCCGCGGCTCTTTTCTTTTTTTTTTTCTCTCTCTCTCTCGTTCCTCGTCAGGTAGAAGGGATAGCCGGAGACTTTGTTGGCACTGCCTCGTTCACCAGAGCAGCTTTCCGTGGGGCCTTTACGAGGACGTGGCCCTTGTAGGCGGCTTTTCACGATTTTTTCAGAAACTTCGACTCAAATTGTCACTCGCAGACGAAGTAGCTGTCGGCTGCAGCAGGCGGTCTTTGCGTGCGATCGCATCACACCATACCTTTGGATGGTTCTCTTTTTTTGGAGAAACAAAAACATGCTGCTTCTCCGTTCCCGTCTTGTATCCAACGTTACACTTTTGCAGGAAGCACTTCTTCGACATTGCCGGCGACTTCCGGAAGCCGAAACTGCCACCAACAAAACAATAACCGCGGAAAACTCTGCAGCGTCACAGCCCGGCACACGCCATCGCCAGTTTCCGCCCACGAAAGGTCGTCCTTGGCGTAGGTGGCGCGCCCTGGTGGAAAAAAAAATCGCATGCCAACCTTAAAAAAATGGTTTGCTTTATATGTTTATACAACTTTGTATGTTTATACAGATGCGCCTCAACGGGTAATCGGTCTCTTAGCTGTAGATGAGAAATTTAGCCAGTGCGTACCGCACTGGCTAATCTGGGTTTTAACGTGCATCATGCAGTAGTGATCACACGAACACGTGCCGGTACGAAACTCATCCAGATCGAAACGGGCGAGGGCGGTGGGGAATCGAACCCAGGTGGTTCCCAGCGCAAGCTTTCGCTCCACGCTCCGAGCTGAGACGCGTTAGCTCCCCTCATGCCTACCTTCGCCACTAGAGCACTATATAGCTCGTCAGGGTGGGCGGTGGGGGGGGGGGAGGGAAAGGGAACGCGGCGCAAAGCAGGCGCGGCCACATTAAAACTACAGTGTTAAAACTGCTTACGTTGCCAGCATAGGTTTTGCAGCGAAGAAGTTGCTGCCATATACGGCGGACTGAGTTTTACTTTCTCTTTCGTCTTAGAAAGAGAATGTATTGTTGCGTTACATAAGTCCTACTGCATACAGACAACGAAGTTTAATTATATCTGTCTTGTTTACTTGGTTCGAATCCCTAAAAACGGGTTTTTGACGATTTATTGCTTCCATCATTTTGGAGTATGCAAGGCAGTTATCTCGCTGCTCTGGTTTCGGTTACAAAAGCAAGGCAAAAGGCTCGTAGTTCCAGCCCTCAGTACACGTTGGACACCTTCCACACTTTGACACCGGAAAACTGGATAAACAAGGATTTATATTTACTTCAGAGGTCACTTTCGCCGCTTCCTCACCGTCGAGCAGCTGGATCAGCTGGCGGCAAGCCGCGGATGAAAGGCTTGAGCATCAACAGCCTAGAGCAACTACAACAGCCCAAGTGCACGTAGTGCCGATGCGAGCTTCTGTCAACCGGTAGCCCAGCACCAGTGTTAGAAAGTACTTTAAGTACATTGTACTTGAAGTACTACTCCAAGTAGGTTTAGGAAACTTGTACTTTACTTGAAGTACATTCTCTGAGCATGTACTTGTACTCAAAGTATTTTTTATGGTACTTTCCGAGGAAAGTACAATTTCCGACCTTAAAGTACATTCTCCAAATTTGGTTTTGTTAAATTTGTATCATAAAATGATGCTTTGTCAAATCCGAACAAATACTGGGAGGGATATTCTACTCTCACCAGAACGGTTGCTGAGCCTTCACCAGAAGAGACATTAATATTTTTGTAAATATGCATGCTTTTCGATTTGAGCCATTTACGTCAGCTTTGCATGAAAGTGTGCGTCCCATATTAGCAACGTCTCAATTTTAACCTTTAAAATGCCAGTTTCTGGTGTTAGGACACACACGAACGTTTAGGAAGAAAGGGAAAGTTAGAAACGTCGGATGTGCAACGTACGATCATTATCGTTCTGTGTTTAGTTTTATGCAGATACAGGAAAATCTCGAAATAACGCTAATTGAAAAAGCAATATTATTTTGCTTTGGCACACACTACTTCTGAGCCGAAAACAGAATTGTTATATTTGCGAGGAGTGCTTTAAAGTAATTGTCGGCCAATGATTCAGCTAACTCGTTACATCACTGTAAATGTCAAATGAAAATCACGTCATCCAGAATGTACCGCATCATTTGTTGCTTCAGCAGTGGACTGCGTAAATTACTGGTCGATCTTCTATTCTTGAGGCAGAAAATATTGAAGAGAAACGCACTCGCTCACAAACGCAGTTACCGTGTTGCCTACTCAATCCACACCTCGCCGTAACCACTGGTTGTACTGCGCTGCACCACCGTGCACTGCGCGATAGTAACCGCGCGATGTAACCGCACGACTGCGCGGCGTCCATTTGCAATCCACGGCCCCGTCGCGTTCTCGCGCGTGCGCAGACATTTGCCGAATTTTTGCCAAATCTTTGCCGAACTTTCCTTCAAAAGTACGGCATTTGCCGAACTTTGCCGAATCTAAAGTTCGGCAGATTCGGTCCATCACTAACACTAATTTGGATTAAAAATTGCCTGAGCGGCATCATGCAGCAGACGACGCGTCGACGTCACACCGTTCACGTGACCCGCTCCGGCCAATCCATAAAGTCCATCTCCGCTGCGTAAAACAATTGTCTGCTTCAAACGCCATTGCCTTGGTAATTGCCTTCTCAAAATTTCATACGCATCCAATATTATATCAAAACTTTGATAAAGTGTTTAGTGCTTTACCAACTTCACGATGGACTAGTTTTGAAGAGTGTGAACGTGGCGTTTATATTTTAATCAGCCATGTTGAGTCGATCTCCATGTATTCTCCCATAGGGCTGGCAGCCTCCTGGAACTCTGAGTACCACGTGACTTGCGCCGAGCTGCTCTGTCGGCCATGTTGTCGGCGAAACACGAAGATCAAAGGATTGCGGTTTAGCTAAATAAAGAAATTCCACGTTCAAGGCATAGGGGTGAGCTCCAGAATTTTGCAGTTAGAGGCGTCATCAGTATTTGTTGTGGGACTTAGTACTTCCCTTGGACGCAGATGTTTACAGTGATGTGACAGTTCTTGAGCCTGAAAACAAATTCTAACTATCTACGACAATGCTGAACAGTATTTGCATATAGCATCCAGAAAAGGCAAAGAACAATCACCACCTGAATTTTGATTTTTGACAGTTCATCAATACTCAATTGTTTTCTGCAAATCTCTTTCTTATTTCAATATAGCGGGAGGCTTATTAAGTTGTATGTAAAAACTCAATACATAACCTTCTGTACGCACTTAAGGGCAAACCCTTCTGCAAATCTCGAAGTGGCGACCTACACCTCAAAAAATGGCATGACTGCATGCACTGAAAAACTTGTCTCTTAACAACAAAGCGAGGCTTCCGGGAGGCTTAAAACTGGTCCATTTCCAACTTATTTCAACCAACTTCGAGTGCCTTCGTGATTTTTGTTTTCACTCGTATACCCACAGCAGCCTGCACGAGCCTTCGAACTACACAGCAGGAAAATTTCTCTCACTACTATAATTGGGACTCGAAGTTCGAGTCGAAAGTAAAAGTGCGAACAAGGGCAGAATTCACGCAACCATTTTGTAACGCCATCCTTGATACAGCCAGACGTTGAAAGGATGCGTTATTGAGCGACCTTCTACAAAACTACAATTGTAAGATGTAGAGAACGATCGATGTTGAGGTGCTTCGTTCTGGTGATCCGTGAAATAGGCTTTTCGTGTTAGGGAGGATGTTCTTGTGCATGATGAATATACGGAGCGTTTACCAACTAGCCGAACTTACAAAAACCTTACAGGACATTCTTGATTTAGTAAATATAATTCTGTGCTAGAGGGTACAAGAGCAATGATGTGATCGAGTCCAGATTCCCAAATGAGAGGCTGTGGGAAACCACGTTTGAGAAGAAGTACCGTCGTTGTCATCAATTTGTATCTAGTATGAGTTACATCGTCGTTTCGACGGCGGGTTTTAAATCGACATTTTCCCCACTAAGCTGATTTTAAAAAAAACGCGGCTTATAGCCAGTCAGTAGTATGGGGCATTTTTGTTCAGTGATAGATGTTGCTGAACAAGCATTGAGAACAGTCTCCTTATGAGCTGTTATCTGCGAATTTATGGGATATAATCGAGCCAATGTCTGTTTGCAAGTAGACGCGAAAGGTGACGGCACTGTCGTTGTATATTTAAGGCATTCACACTCCGTGCTTCAATGAACTGTCAGTATTGATGTCCCCGTAGTTTTTATACAGTCTAGCTGTGCAAGTTATGTCTGTATTTTCCAGATAACAATGATCTGTCATACGTCTTTTTTATCGGAACACCCTCTTTCTCTCTCTCTACAGTGAAGTCCGAGACCTTGAAATTGGACGCATACAGATTTTTGTTCCTTTTGTCTTTATCCGGCATACCTTGAGATTTGAGCGTTCATCAAAGTCTGTCGTACAAACGCTCACAAAAATGGCGTGCAGAAAAAAAAATCCTAAAGCAAAAAACAAAACAAAATTTTACTTGGACACGCGCACAATCTACTGCCACAAGCTCTGGGATTCTAGCACAACGTTGCAAAAACTATTGTGTGAAATGAAAAAAAAAAAACACTGCACAAGGGCGGCGCTAGTTAGATGCCCGCGGGGTTCGCCCACTTCGCCAGGGTGAGAAAAGCGCTTCAACCTCCTACCTTCCTCGTGCACATTACACGTACTCTACTCAAACCAACCGTACTGCAAGTTCAGGCATACCGATTATCAATTCAAATAATATATAGAAGAACAACACAAAGAAACTGCCACCGAGTTAGGACGCACATTTATTCTAAGATGAATATTTTTACTAACTATTTGGAGCACCAAGAAACAGGCTGGGTTTGTAGGTACACGCGCAGCATGTACCTACAATTCATATGCTTGCTGACATAGGCTTTAAGAGGAAGGAAATTAGTTCACAAGATGTCTATTTTAGAAACGTAAGCGCAAAAATCCTTGAAAAATTTGAACAAGTGAACTCTGAGGACTGGGGAGTGGTTCTGTCTAGTGTGTCAGCTGATGAAGCCTTTAACGTTTTTTTTAGAAAAATTTAGTATATTATATGATCGTTGCTTTCCATATCAATTGCATAAAGTTCACCCCAAATCTCGTAAACCTTGGGTTACGTCTGAAGTATTAAACATGATTAAAAAGAAAAATGTTCTTTATCATAAATTTGTACTTAGCAAAGATGTTGCCATTTTGTCTGCCTTCCGAAAACAACGGAACGCGGTAACTAAAGCCCTAAGACAAGCTAAACACGCATACTATCAACAATTTGTTTAATGGGGATATGCGGTCAGATGTGGTCTGGAAGAAGTTGAATAGTTTAATGAAAAATGGATTGCATATAGATAAGATAACAACACTTCAAATTGATGGTATTAACATCAGTGATGTGGCTTTAGCAGAAAAATTTAATGAATACTTTCTTGAACTTCTTCATAGTACACATAGTGAGCATGCTTCCAAATACATGATCAGCGTACATGACAGTTTGTTTCTTCATCCAACTGATGAAGATGAAGTATTTTCAGTTTTTCAAGACTTAAAAAATAGCAGGAGCAGTGATTTTTATCACCTTCAAATTAAACCTATTAAGCATGTACTACGGTCTATTGTTCCGTGTTTGACACATATTTTTAATTTAGCGTTTGCAAACGGGGGTTTTTCCTAAGAAAATGCAGGTGGCAAAAGTTCCAGTTCTACATAAAGCTGGGGATAAAAATAACTTAGGAAATTATAGGCCTATTTCCGTATTACCAATATTTTCGAAAGGTCTAGAAAAAATTTTACATAAACAATTATACTGTTTTTGTGACAAATTTTCAATCCTGACATCCTGTCAATATGGGTTCAGAAAAGGTCGCTCTACTGAACTCGCGCTGTTAAAACAAAAATAATTAATTTTAAATAATATTGAAAATAAACTGGTTACACTCGGAGTGTTTATAGATTTTTCGAAAGCATTCGATCGCCTCAATCACGTAACGTTATTTCAAAAGTTATACATGCTAGGTGTTCGCGGTGTCGCTCTAGAGATGATTAAAAGTTACTTTGAAAACCGCTATCAGTGTGTAGAAATCAATAAAATAGATCAGATCTTAGGAAATTAACAGCAGGCGTGCCTCAAGGCAGTATACTGGGGCCACTTCTTTTTGATTTATATATCAATGATATAGTAAATATTGATGATACCGTTAGTTACATCATATATGCAGATGACACCTCTCTCTTTTCTCAGGGAACGACGCTGACCAAATTATACATAAGGCAAACCAATATCTTGATAAACTAAATGCTTGGACGATATTAAATTCCTTAAAAATAAATGTAAATAAAACCAAAGCCGTTCTGTTCAGATCACGTAATACAAAATGTATCTATATGACTATCCCTTCACTTGGTGGAAATGAAATAGATATAGTAGAAAATGGAAAAGTACTAGGAATAATATTTAATGAATACCTGTGTTGGGATGAAACTGTGCAACAGATAAGTAATAAGCTATCGAAAGTTGTTGGGGTTATATATAGATACCGTAATATGATTCCCATCTCTGTTATGCTACTTATATAGAAGTCCCTTTTTTACACATACTACAACTATTGCTTCTTAGTATGGGGTAACACGACTGCTACAAATCTTAAACTAATACATAATGTTCAAAAAAATCAATTCGAGGTTTATGTCATGCAGCATACGATAGTCATACCAAGCCATTATTTCATAAATTTAATATAGTACGAATTCCAAATCACTATAGTTATAAACTTGCACTTTCCTACAAAAGGTCCTTTAGACAGAACGAAAATATGTATCTATCAATTTCCCAACTTGAACTTAGACAAGCGAATTATCCAACTCGTAATGCTGAGATATCGATAGTGCCACATTCAAGAACAAACTATGGGAATCAGATGTTAAAATGTACCCTCCCCATCTTCTGAATCGTTTTTATGAACTCGATGTAGATATCTTCAATATGTCCGCCAAACAAATATGTTCACTTTTCGTCTAATAATTACTCCCATGTAAAAAAAAAAAAAGTTCAGTATAACGATTGTATGCGTTTTGCGGGTGTTGTTATTTTTTTGCATCCTTTTTCGTTTCTTTTTTCTCTCCCTCTTTTGTTTACATTCTTCTTTTTAGCAATATAGATGATGTTGTCTTTCCCATACTATAATGAATATGTCAAATAATAGTGTATTTACGTTTATGTTTGTTCTTCCCTGGGCTGCTATGGGGGGCAGAGGCTAGTCAAGCAGCGTGTCAGTTGCTTTTTTCTCTGCCTCCTTTCTCTGATTCAGGGATCAAAAAAGAATTTGAATTTGAATGTGTTGGTACTTTCTGTGAAAAGAAATTTTAAGTAAATTACTAAAATAAAGTGACGAAGGATGCCCGCGCAGAGTGCTATTTTTTAGATTTTTACTTAAATATATTTGTAAGCAGTGATAGAGTCCAGGCGAGCTGGTAATTAATCGACATCTTGTAAACCCTGAGATGGGGAACGATAAAAAAACGGATGAACACTACAAAATCTCAATGGACATTTTGTTGTGTTCGTCCGTTTTTTTTTTATCGTTCCCCACCTCAGGGTTTACAAGATGTTGATGTAAATATATTGTTTTTTGCCAAAACAACCACGTGCGGGGCATGTACACCCGCCGGCAGGGAGCGGTTTCTGCAGAAAGTAGCACCAGATCTGAAAACAGCGCTCGATCCAAGCGCTTAATCCCGGCGAAGCGAGCAATAAGAAAGCGAGCCGCCACGGCAGCCGCGTCATGGCGCTGATAGCACGGAGCGGTCGACGGTCCGGCGTTCACCTTCATATCGCCGGCGGGTGGAACTACAAGCAGCATGCCGCTTTGCATTTCAAGAATTTCACAAAATGTATTTTGTTATTTTGGTGGTGGTGAAACAAATGCCGAGTAAAGTAAGGGAAAAGAGGAGACAACGCCACATGTCCAAGCACATAACAAAACAAATCCAAAAATAGGCAAGATACAGGAAGAAGCCGCAAGTAAGGAACGTCTGGACGCGGCAACAACAAAGGCCCGGGGGTAGCCGGCGCAACAAAATGCATCAAATGTAAAAAAAAATGTTTATACATACTGAAGAGGCATGTGCACATACGCCAACAAGAAACTGAAACACGTCTCGAGTTGGTCCCGTTCCCTCCCGGCGCGCGGGAGAGCCGGCGGGTGATCGGCGTGACAAAAGGGGCTGCCGCAGAGTGAAGCGTAAAAATATGGCCACTCGTCTCAGAAGGCCCAGCCGTTGGCGCTAACGATGTCAAAGAAGCTTAGAAATACAGAGGATGTTAGCAAATGTAAGTCTCGACCACACGAACACCTTGCCCACCTCAAAATCTCAAGATGTGATGAGAGCGGTAACAGGGAGCTTGCCTCTGCTTTTATTTATTCCGGCGGACAGTCTATTCAATTTATAGATTAAATATGATTCGCGCGCCTCGCGGTCGTAAAGAGACTGAAAGCCTGATTGGAGGATGGTAGCCGTTACGTTCTTCAATTGTATGTTCAGGGAGAAACATCTGTTTTGAGAAAGGGAGATCGGGAGTAAATTTTATATGAGCCTTATGGTTTTTAAAGCGCAACCGGAACGGGGTTTCTGTTTGTCCAATATACTGCATGTTACAGAGTGTGCAATGCAGTAGGTATACTACAGTCCGTGAGTCGCAATTGAAGGTACCGTTTATGTTGTAGGCAAAGTTTGATTTCGAGCTAGTGGCTTTGTTGGTTGGAGCCATATAGGGACATACTTTGCAACCTGACTTATTACATGGCCCGGATCCATAACTTTTAAGGGAAGTTAATCTGGAGGAGGTTACAATGTCACCCAGGTTTCTTGCTCGTTGGTATACGGTCCGTGGTATTTTGGGTGCCACTTCAGTCATTCAATGGCTCTGCTCTAATATGCTGTAATGCCTGAAAAGAATTTCATTGATGTTCGGGATATTAGCAGAGAAAGTGAGTACAAAATTGATCTCGGGGACTTTTGGGCCGTCTTTGCCCTGTCGCGCAAGAGTTTCCTTTCGGTTTAGACTTTGAAGTTTTTGGATTGCGTCGTTTATCACTTGCTGCGGGGGATTCCACGTCAGTTCATGCAATGATGGTCCGGGTCATAATTTAGATATTTTGTTAAAAATACATATGAAAGCCATGTTCTTGGGAGGAACATTCAGCTATATATGAACGCCGTAACAATTTTTTTCCCTGAGATATAAAATAGAGAATCTCGAGGCGTGGAAATTGGGAAGATTTCACAATGCTACTTTGCACAGTCGTCATTTCCTTATCAAAGCTTTCACGTCACCATAACTTTTTAATACGTTTTACAAAAGATATACAACACGTACTCAAACAACTAAAGATATCAATAAAAAAATTCTATGCAAACAAAAAAATCAAACATGGCATAAAAACGGGTTTCAGAGACATATTCACAATTTTTTTGCAAATAAACCATACTTTATAATACTTCACAAAACATATTAAAATATGCGTCTTTAAATAATCTTTACGAATATATAAAGAAAATATGCCCACCCTTAATTATTTCTTTGTTATTAACGCGAAAATGCGGCTGATGTCTCAAAAAGTGGCAAGATTGGGCGTCGATATTTAAAAAACTCCATCTTTTATTTTCTTTAAACTCCCCTTGCCGCTTTAAAGTAACTTGAACTAATTTGTAATGGCAAAAGATTGGTTAACATATGACCTCCGAACGGGAAAAGCTACGACAAACCTTCACTCGGAACGAGCCGACGTCTTCGTCATAGCGGCTTTGCCGCACAGCAACAAACATTTTGAGCGTTAGTTATGGCATTCATTTTATATTATTAAAATTCTTTTTTTATAAGGGGTGAACATTAGTGACGCGAGAAGGGACTTTGAGCTGGAATATCATAATTAGCTTATCATTCACAGAAACAAAACGGCCCCACTCAGCAAATTCGCTAACTATGCATACATAAGCTTAAAACTCTCAGTGGCGCGAGTGGCCATGTATACATCCGGCCTCTCGGCATATGATGACTTCCACAGATGAGATGCCTGGATTCCTCTCAGAGGTTTTACGGCGGTCCACTTTGCTTGCTTCACCACACGAAACTCTCGAACTCGAAGACAGTTGTGAGCACTGCGCGGAGTGGTTTGACGGGTTCCGCGAAGCGCTGCAGGCACGCAGTTTCCACCATGAACGCAAACCATTGTACACGCTTCTGCCATCAAGCATCTCGAAGAAAAAATATTGCGTCTGGTGCCGAAAGCGACTGCCTACATGATTGATCAAACAAGAAAACTGAAGCGTAAAGGGGGTGTATGGGCAACCTCTGATCCCTACATGGGGAAAAAGGCGAACGCCGAAGACACGGGGGTTGCGACTGAGTACTACACACGCGACAACCTCGCATGTTCTGTTCAAAGCCCCAACAAAAGGACGTCGTCAAAGCCATGATCAACGACATCTCCAAAGTCGAAAAAAGGTTTATGACCCGCTCAATTAAGGAAGCTTATCAGCTGTTTAGGAAGGACCATCCCCATCCAGAACTAGGCATCTCCAAATTTTATTCCCTGCAACCAAAATGGGCAACAAAAAAACTCCCGAGCACGAGGTGTGCGCATGCATATATTACGTCAATTTTCAGTTGCTTTTAACGGCAATAACAAATGCCCCAAAGAAGACATTTACTGAAGACGACCTCAAGCGCATCTACCTGTGCTGAGCTCCACAGAACGATTGCTTCCTGCGCCGTGGCGAAAATTACCCAAAAACGTAGAGCATCTCGCTACAGTCGCTCCATCTCGACGAATGCGAAGAGATCTGTTTCGCGTTATGGGGTGCTGGCGAACTCTTCAAAAAAAGTTATGGACACTTTCGCCTTCCTGCGGGAACTGGAGTGCGAAAAGTACATGAGGCATTCTTACATCCGTGACCGTCAACGAAGCTTGATACATGACACAATAACCGCCTTACCACCCAAGGCAGTGATGTTCCACTTCGATTTTGCGGAAAAGTGCACAGTACTCTTCCCAACCGAGTGCAGAGTTTTCATTGGGAAAAAAACTCAAGTGTCTCTCTTCACAAGTGTGGTTACGTCTACGCAAGGCACGCAAAGCTTTGCCGTTGTCAGCGATGGTACACGACACACGACACAGCTCACGCTCTTCCAGCCACAGAGGCCATAAAAGAGTATGTTGATGAACGTTGCCCAGTCTTTTCTGCAATAATTTTTGTATCAGACGAGGCGGCGCATTTCAAGAATCGCTTCCAATTGCACGAATTATCTCGGAAGCCGTACTCTCCGGCAAGATGGATCTTTTCAGCCACTGGACCCGAAAAAGCGCTTGTGATGCAGTAGGTGGTGTTCTTAAACAGCACGCAACGCTCACCAACTTGAGATCTTCGTTCAATTCAACGATTGTCACCACTAAAGACTTTGTGAAAGTGCTACGTGAAAAAGTAACAAATGTCTGTATGTTCCACCTGTCTGCGGAACAGATTCGAGAGTCTCGTGCGGTGAAGCAAGCAGAGTTGACCACCGTAAAACCTGTGAGATGAATCCAGGCATCTCATCTGTGGAAGTCATCATATGTCGAGAGTCCGGATGTACATGCCACTCCGCTGAGAGTTTTAAGCTTATGTATGCATAGTTAGCGAATTTGCTGAGTTGGGCCGTTTCGTTTCTGTGAATTGTAAGCTAAATAATGGTATTCCAGCTCAAAGTTCCTTTTAGCGTCACTAATACTCACCCCTTATGAAAAAAAGAGTAATTTTAATAATATAAAATGAATGCCATAACTAACGCTCAAAATGTTTGGTGCTGTGCAGCAAAGCCGCTATGACGAAGACGTCGGCTCGCTCCGAGTGAAGGTTTGTCGTAGCTTTTCCCGTTCGGAGGTCATATGTTAACCAATCTTTTGCCATCCCAGGTTAGTTCAAGTTACTGCAAAGGGCCAAGGGGAGTTGAAAGAAAATAAAAGGCGAGGTTCTTTTTAAATATCGACGCCCAATCTTGCCACATTTTGAGAAATCAGCCGCATTTCCGCGTTAATGACAAGAACATAATTAAGGGTGGGCATATTATCTTTATATATTTGTAAAGAATATTTAAAGACGCGCATGTTGATATGTTTTGTGAAGTATTATGAAATATGGTTTATTTGTAAAAAATTGTGAATATGTCTCTAAAACGCGTTTTTAAGCCATGTTTGATTTCTTTGTTTGCTTAAAAATATTTTATTAATATTTTTAATTTTTTTTGTACGTGTTGTATATCTTTTGTAAAACGTATTAAAAAGTTATGGTGACATAAAATCATTTTCTGAGGAAATGACGACTGTGCAAAGTAGCATTGTGAAATTGCCTCAATTTCCACGCCTCCAGCTTCACTATTTCATATCTAAGCGAAAAAAAAAATTGTTACGGCGTTCATATATAGCTGAATGCTCCTCCCAAGAACATAGCTTTCAGATATATTTAACAAAAATATCTAAATTATGACCCGGACCATCATTGCATGAATTGACGTGGAATCACCCTGCGGATATTTATTTGTAGTCAGTTCTTCACGCAGTGTGCTCGTGTTTGTAACAAAATCGTCTTCATTTGAGCAAATGCGTCTGTAGCGGTGTGCCTGGCTGTAAGGAATACCTGTCTTACAAAGTCGCGGATGAGAGCTGCTGAAGTGAAGAAGTAGCTGGCGGTCGGTGGATTTACGGTACAAGTTACATTTTAGTTTACTTCCGTTTATTTTTACCGTTACGTTCAGGAAATATATACTCTGCTTGGAGTACGAGTGGGAGAAGTGAATGGAAGGGTTGGCTGCGTTGAAAATATCGATGAAACTTAGCAGTTCAGTCTCTTTATGGGTCCATATCATAAATATATAATCTATATAGCGTTTATAGAGAATCGGCAACATGTCCTGATTTGAAAGAAAATGTGATTTTAGGAGCCCCATAAGAATCTTAGCGTAGTTAGGGCCTATTTTTGTACTCATGGATGTTCCACTTACTTGCACATAGTGACGTTCATTAAACTCGAAGTTGTTCAGTTCCAGTAGGAGCTGGAGCAAAATGGATAATGTACTAGCGTCAACTGGTTTGTGAGATATCAGGGATTCGTACAGAGAAATAGTCGACCTGACGCCGTCAGCATGCGGGATGTTTGCATAAAGGGAGGCCACATCAAGGGCAACTAAAAAGGAATCGGCCGGGACATTAAGGTCAGTTATTAATGCGAATAGCATTCTTTGGATACTTCACGCACTTTTCGTCTATGTATCTATCTATCTATCTATCATATCTATCTGGCTATCTAACCTCTTACGCCGCGGGTCGATAAATAAATAAAAAAGACCGGCGCCGGCGGGATTCGAACCGTTGACCCTTTGATCAGCAGGCAGACGCGCTAACTACAGAGCTATGAAGGCAGTCATTCAAGGCACTCTAAACATCTGTTTATATCTTTACCATGCAGCGCGTTCCATGCACGAGGGCTCATTCCGCTCTCGTGAGGCTTAGCACTGCCCCTAGCTCACCCTCTCCCGCGCTCGGGAGAGGGTGATGTAGCGGCTGTGCTCACCTCACGAGAGCGGAATGAGCCCTCGTGCATGGAACGCGCGCGCACCGGTAGTTGTGACAGCGCTGTAAGGCGCGTCCTATGGTAAAGATATAAACAACCGTTTAGAGTACCGTTGGTTGAGACTAGCTGAGACGCCAGAAAGTCTGGTCGGTACCATTTTGAGTGTTTGTGCGTATGGCGCGTGCTTTGCTCGCCTTCCTAAGTGACACAAACGCACGTGCTGGGCTGCGGAGATCGTGCGCAGGGCTGTGAAAGTGTCAACAAATTTAGAATCGCCTTAAGAGTGGGCTGGCGTATCTAGAGTGTGCCGGCCACCTGACGAACGCGCATAACTCCGCACCGTTTGATGCTATTCGCATTAACGTAGATAATCATTCCCAAAGGATGGGTTCTGCTGATTTTTAGTTGAACAAAGTGATTAGTATCTTTTACAGATGACTCGAAGCTTTTGAGGGTTTCCTTGATAAGAGTGGAGGGAGGACGAAGAAGAAGCGCACGGGACGAGCGCTCGTCCCGTGTGCTTCTTATTTAACGGGCAGTTTTAGCGGATTATTCGGGGTAAACACCCCCAACTTTCGCCGAAATGTCCGAGAACGTTACCGGCACCGATTCCTCCAAGGACTTGCGACCGGAAGGCGATATCTTTCGTTTTTCCGGGGGAACTCGACAACTCATGGCTCAGCGGCCGCTAAGCCTACTTCCCACTGGAGCAGGCAACGACTGGAACCCGTTCTCCGTTCTTCCAGACAACGCAAGCGGACCTCACGAAACCCCCGCACCCGAAGACAGCAACCACGACACCAAGAGACGGCGCACGGGCACGATGAACACGGCCGGGGGACGCTTCGTCAACGCAGCGTCTCAAGAGGCTGCCCGCCGGATGGCTACGTGGGCTAACTCTGAGTCCATCGCAAACCCCGCGGACGCCGATGAGGATGGCTGGACGCCCGTCACACAACGCAGAAGAAAAGTACGTACCACGAACTACACCGTCATTCTACGGCCGAAACAACCGATCAGGATGGCGGCACTCTCCCCGAAGCTCTTCATAGACGCGATCAGGAGCGAGGCGAACAAGATTCGCGTAACGACCGGTTTCAAGGTTCGCGTGCTGCACAGGTCCAACACGATCGCCATAGACACCTCCAACCCCCAGCTAAGAGACCATCTTCTTAAGGTGGAATCTTTCCCATTCGGGGGCGAGACGCCAATTCTAGTGCAAACCTACGAACCAGCTAGGCGAGAAAACGCCCGGGGCGTCATCCACGGCGTCGACGAATCGAACGCACAGACACTACAGCGAATGATCACATGTCCTCCACACCGAGTTCTCTCGACGCGACCCATGGGATCGTCTGGCTCCATTCTCATCACTTTCGACGGCCCGACTCTCCCTCTCACGTGTTGTACGACATACTCGAGAAGAGGGTCTTCGAATACAAACCCAAAGTCGTAGTATGCTCACAGTGCCATGACATCGGCCACAAGCATGACATCTGCCCCAACCAGCACCGGCAACGATGCGAAAAGTGCGGCAGGATGAAGCACGGCGATGACGAATGCAACGGCGAAACGCCAGAATGCAGGAACTGCAAGGGATCTCACATTGCGACGGACTCATGCTGCCCGGCCGCGAGGAAGGCCACTCAGAACCTCAGATCCAAGCTCCAACCACCCGGAACACCACCCAAACACGTGCCCTCAGGAAACACGCGACCCTCACGATCGAGGAGACGCAGGCACCGCCACAAGAAATCGACCAACGCCGGCAACGGCAGCGCCAACACAGTCGCACAACAGGTCGCGCCAAAAACACCGTCGCCGGACCAGGCCCCGACCAGACGCCCTAAACGACCCAAAGACACTAATTCCAAAGCAACCACTATCGCACCTGCACCAGCAGCAGGCCCGGCATCGACCGGTATCAAAAGTTCGGCAGGCGGACAGCCCGGTGAACCTCGCACATCGGAGACACCAGGCACGGACCAGATGGAGACGGACTTCCCGCCCCTGCCCACCCGCTCGGCTCCCCAGGCAGAACCGAACACCGACGCCTTAGTTGCTGCGCTGCGCAAAAACATTGGGCACAACAGGAAATTACCGACAACAGAGCCTACCACGCCAGCGCACCGCGAAGTGACGAGCTCGAAAACGCCGCGCCTGGACGAGGAGACGCTCAGCGTCATACGAGAAGAAGTCAGAAGAGCGCTAGCCGAGGCTTGGCCACGCTTCGCAGAAGGCTTCAAGAACCTCATTTCGGAGACGATTGCCCAATGTCTCACACCAACCGTCGCACCGAAATAATGGAAAGTGGTCGACACGGTGGTCCCACCAATCGACGCACGGCCGCGGGCGATGCGTGGATCCTGCAATGGAACTGCCGCACGCTCGCAAACAAAAAAGCCGAACTGGTCCACCGACTGCAAACACAAGGCAAACCGCTCGCGATGCTGCTCCAAGAAGTTAACAGCACCGAGATCGTCATCCCAGGATACGACGCCTACTTTCAACCCACAATCACGCATCGCTCGCAAGGGCGGAAATCGGGCAGAAGAAACGCGCGCGGACAGACGGCGATCTACATCGACAAGACCGTTCCACACATTGAGGTGATTGACCTGAGCAGATGGTGCAACGATCACCAGGAAGTAGTGGGCGTCCGCACCCGGTTCAGCAAACGCGCCCTGCTCCTTGTTTCGGTCTATGTCCGGCCAAGAAGGACAGACAGAGCGCGCGAGAATTGGGATTGGATATATTACATTCGATCCACCTACTCCAGCGATATAATCGTTATCGCGGGAGATTTCAACGCGCGACATCAGGCGTGGGGCTACGCCGAGAATCACTCCAGGGGAGAGACCCTACGCGACGTGATGGCTGCCAACTACATGGAACTGCTCAACGACCCTGAAATTCCGACACGTTACGGACACGGACGCCAGGGCGACACAACCCCAGACCTCACGTGGGGGTCGCGTAACGCACGGACAGATTGGGAAGTTTCCATGGACGCGATGGGCAGCGACCACTTCCCCATACTTGTCACGCTCAAAAACGTACGAGGAATAAATAACCAGAAAATAAAAACTCAAATCACCAAGTGGGATCACTACCGAAACCTACTACAAGAATGGGAGGTCCTGGAAGGCGAAACACGGCCCTGCGACCTAGTCCAACGTCTGCGAGCAGCAAAGGCTCAAGCCACACGCACGGTAAACGTGGACCCGGACACCCCCAAGCCTGACTTACACTTGCTCAATCTATGGGATACCCGCATCGAGGCGCTCACGCGATACCGAGAGCGGGGCAAGAAACCATGGTTACGCAGGCGTCTTGACCAGGCGACGGAGGAGGCGCGCAAACACGCCCAGAACTTGGCACAAGAACGTTGGCAGGACCTGTGCAACCAATTCAACGGACGGATGCACATACCCCAAATATGGAACATGTTCAGGAGCTGGCAGGGCAAGTCAAAAAGCCGGACGGCAGCACAGAAGGTAGCTCTCCGACTCGACAAGAGTGAGGAGGAAATCGCCGCGATGGCCGGAGCAACGTTCTTCCCACAACCCAACGAGAAAAACGAGACTTGCTACGATCACGGAGACGAAGCGAGAACAGCAGCCCCGAACGATACGCCGTTCACTCTGGCCGAGCTACAGGCCGCGCTTGACGTGGCCAACGTTCGGAGCGCGCCCGGACCGGACTGCGTGTCCTTCGCGGAACTTCGCAATCTACCCACGGAATTCAAGTCCAAACTCCTTGAATGGATCAATGACGTATGGGAGACGGGCTCCGTCCCGGACGATTGGAAGGAATCTCTCGTGATCCCGATACCGAAACCGGGCAAACCGCCGATTTCCATTCAAAACTTGCGACCCATTTCCCTCACGAGCAATGTCTGCAAATTGGCGGAAAGAATGGTTCTCGCAAGAATCCTTTGGCAGCTCGAAACCGAGGACCGACTCCACCATTGCCAGACAGGCTTCAGACAAGGCCTGAGCACGCAAGATAATCTGCTTATGTTATATCGCGATGTTCTGGAACGACCATCGAAATCTCAGCCTCGAACGGTCGTCGCGGTTGACATCCAAAAGGCGTTTGATTCCGTCCCGCATGCGGCGGTGATCGAGAGCGCGGGCCTAGTGGGCGTAGGCGGGCAAGCGCTCAACTTCATCCGCGGCTTTCTACGTGATAGGCGGTTTAAAGTCAAGATCGGAGACAGGAAAGGTCCCGAAACTGCAAACCACGTCGGCGTCCCGCAGGGGGCGGTCTTGTCGCCGACTCTGTTTAACATGGTCATGGCACGACTGCCTCCGCGCCTGTCCAAGATCCCACAGCTTCGTTTCGCCCTATATGCGGACGACATTGCCCTCTGGTCAGTGGCCGGATCCGTGGGGGAGCAAGAACATACGCTTCAGCGAGGACTCGACGAGGTCCAAAGATTTTGGAGGAGGTAGGCATGACCGCCTCCCCAGAGAAAACGGAATTTGTCGTCGTTCTCTCCGGCCCGCAGCGAGACGCTGAGAAGACCAGAAACCTCTACTCTTTGAACTTGGCCGGGAAGCCCATCAAGCGGAGCTCGACGGTCCGTGTATTGGGTCTCTTTATCGATCAAGACGGCAAAGCCGGCACGTGGATGGCCCGCGTGAAGAAGGAAGGTCGGCAGATCCTGCACCTCATTCGCCGAGTGACCAGCAGAAGATGGGGAACCGGCGAGAAAGAAACTCGGCAGCTCGTCCAATCTCTCTTCTCATCGAAAATCTTCTACGGTTACAACTACCATCACGTCACTACAAAACAACAGGAGGAGCTGGAAAAGTTAAACCGCGAAGCGATACGAATCGTAACGGGCCTCCCAAAGTACACCTGGACTGCGGACCTCTATGCCCACGGCGGGCTGAACAGGCTGGCCGACGTGGCCGAGCAACTCTTGTCTGCACAGAGAACACGGCTACTGAGCACACGTGCTGGGCAGAGGATTCTCGCAGAGCTGGGAGACCTCCCGCAACCGGCACCGCCGATCCCCCGGTGCAAGAGCCGCCATGGGAACGACAAATCAATCTCACAGACGATGCGCCGCTCCC